>JAABLK010000975.1:0-12937 GCA_012295415.1 Phytophthora chlamydospora | reverse complement strand
CACGCGGCGCGCCACCTCCACCTTGTAGCCCAGCACGGGCGCGCCGTTGACGCCCTCGGGCTTGACGTTTAGTGGCGGCAAGAACTGCACGCGCATGGCCGAGTCGCTCGCGGGCGTCACCAGGATCTTCTCGGGCGGTTCGGGCACGTCCTCCGGTACGAAGAACTCGGCGCGGACGACGGTGAGTAGCAGTCCAAAGCCGACCGCTCGGGCGGCGTTCCACAACGCGGGCACGCGGCGCAGCTTCCCCATGGTCGTCGTCTGCCCCGCTGCTCTCGTCACAGGTCTATCTTGACAGCAACTTGGCACTGAAGTTTGACACGGATCTCTTTGACACGGATCTCTTGGTGAAAGGGCGCGATCCGCCCAATCGACAGATTAGCGCAAGCAGGCGAAGTTGCTGCCGCCCGGAGACAACGAGAACTTGCAGCGAGCGCCGAGCACAGCGTTGTCGTACGTGCATTGAACGCTTCAGATGCTTCCAATGGCTGGAGACAAAGATCGGCTGGCCATGGCGGACGACGACGAGGAGATGCGCAGCGCCGAGAGCGCCGTCCGCCGTCGCCCCCAGCACCGGAAGACGCCCCCGGACCCCGCGCACGCCGGTCAGCAGCCGCAGCCCCAACGTTCCTTTGCATTGCATCAGCGGCAGGGCAGATCAAGGCGTTTTAGCCAGCAGTCCTCGAAAGTGGCCAATGGTTGGGTGGTAAAGTCATCGAATACGGCGGCAAACTGGCGCGCGGACCCAATGCCGACGCCATCCCGGACCAATACGCACAACAGATGCCGAGGAATGATGGCCGTGCCAACTGGATGGCCGATATCCGCAGCTCCTCATCGTCCTATGCGGGTCGCCGCTCCGGTCGGGGCAATCGTCGTGCAAAAGTGGTGTGCCTGTGGTGTACATGGTGTGCACATGGTGTACATACAAACACCAAGTTTATCAAGATGCACGGGTTCACGCACCTTGACCCCGGCCCGAGCCAGCGCTGTTTGAAAAAGTCAAGAGCATGGTGCGCACGAAGGGCCGCTCCAAGGAGAACGTCGCGGGCGAGCGCTACGACACGAATGCCGTCCCCCTGCCGACGCCCAGCCGCACGCGGCCGCACCCGGGCCAGCCCAACCCCATGGACCTCATGAGCATGCTCGGCGGCGGAGCGGGAGGCGGCGGCGGCATGCCGGATATGTCCCAGATGATGGAGATGATGCAGGGCATGGGCGGCGGCATGCCCGGTATGGGTGGGATGCCCGGTATGGGTGGGATGCCTCCTATGGGGGGAATGCCCGGTATGGGAGGAATGCCCGGCATGATGCCTGACATGCCCGAGATGGCGCCCATGCGGCCCAAGATCATCTACGCATACGGCTTGGCGGAGGGCAGCCCCACGTCGACGCTGTGCACGTTCTACCCCAACTACATCGACGCCAAGAAGACGGTGCAGCAGGGCCGCCGCGTGCCCAAGGAGGCGGCGTGCGAGGCCCCCATCGCCGATGAGATGTCGGAGGTCTGCACGTTTTTCAAGCTGCCGCATGTGCTCGAACCGGCCAAGAAGTATCCGCGCGACTGGCTCGTGTCGGGCCGCGTGCGCGTGCGCCTCACGCGAGAGGACGGCACGCCCGAGAACCCCGAGGTGCCCACGCGCAAGGCCCTCATGCTCAAGATGGCGGAGCTCGTCCCCAAGCTCCAGTCTCGCAAGGTGCGGCTCGAGAAGGAGGCCGAAGAGGCCAAGAAGAAGGCGGCAGCGGCGGCCGGCGCCGTGGTGACGACCTCTGGCGGCGGCAAGAAGAAGGGAAAGAAGAAAGGCAGGAGATAAACGCAGCAAACACGGGCGGTGAGATCCGCTCGCTGCAAACAGGCAGAAAGGCACGTATACTTGCTCGTCGCTTCAAGACGAGGACAGAAGTAGCGGCGATCTGCAGGCGACAGGCTAGAGCGTGTGGAGTTAGGTTCAACACGGTGCCGTTCACACCTGACCTGTTGCGTGTTACTTTTGTTTGCTTGGCCGTGGCGAGTGGCCATTGGCCACATCTACAGCGGACTGTTGAGATTCATCTACGTTGTTCAGTGAGCTCCAGGAGGAGGACCGCGACCCCTTCCACGGCCGCGACCACGGCCACCAGGGGCAGCAGGGCGCGCGAACTCGCGCGGCTTGAGCTCCTCCTCCGTCTTGGGCGGCGCCAACTCCGAGCGGATGTCGTCTACCGCGCTGGTCGGGTTGTTGATCTCAATCTGAAAGCGAACAGCTCCTCATCAGTCTCCAGCCACGCGCCATGCAAGCACAAATCCTCTACTCACCGTGTGGTCAAACGTTATCTGAAGTTCTTCGTTGGCAACGGAGAGTACTGTTGCCTTGCACGTCGAATAGACCATTTTCAGGCGCACAGGTGAGTCCTCGGGGCAGACGTACATGAAGACTGCCGCACAACAACACCTTCGTCAGCATGAACCCAACAGTGGACTATACAGAAAGGATTTACTCACTCAGTGCCGATGAGGCGCCCGACGCCACAGGGCCTCGATAACGATACGCCACGAAGCTCGGCGCGCGGCGGTCCAGCGTGCTGGGCACGTCGATGAGCTCGACGCTCTCGAGGCTCTTGACCACCTCGACGCTCTCGTTGTCCTCGCTCAGTTTCTACAAACCAGACCTTTGTCATGAGCTGCCAAACACATCAAACTTCCCCATTCACACCCGCTCACCATGGCGATCCAGTCGAACTTGTTGTCCTGCAACAGCTTCAGCTTGTCGCGCACGTTCTGCGTAATCTCAAAGGGCACGACGCCCATGGCGCTGGACTTGACGTTCGTGTCGCGCTCCAGCAGTGCCGCCTCCTTGAGCAGCCGCTCCGACTCGGATAGCGGTGCGTCGGCCGCCTGCTTCTTGCGCGCCTCCAGGAAGTTTTCCCACGTGACTTCACTGAGCTCCGTGGCGTGAAACTCGCCCGAGAAGTAGTTGAGCCCCAGTTGCTTCTTGAGCGAGTCGCGCGACGACGAGTACAGCATGCGATCACGCACGCTCACACCCTCAGGCACAAAGGCCAGCAGCACCCAGCGTAGCGCCGCCACGTTTGTGTCGGGACACAGCAACACGAACGCCGCCTGCTGCGCGTCCAACGCCGAGCTCAGCAGCTGCGCCACGTCCGCGCGCGGGTCGGCGGTCGCAGGCCCAGCGCCGCTCAGCACGAAGGACTCGCCGTCGATAGCGATCTTGACGAAGCGCAGCTTGCCGCTCTGCGCATCGGCGAACGCTCGCTCCAGCTCGGCGCTCAGCAGCAGGTTCGCTCGCGCCATGATCAAGGGGATCCGATCTGATTGTGGCGAATCTCAACTTCTAATTGATGTCCACCACTCTGTATGGTGTGAAATACGCAGTATAGTGTATAGCACACGAAGTTCAAGAACGTCGAAGATCCACCACTCGCCGCATCGCAGAAGGGAACTCGAGCCAAACGTCTATTTAGCGATGAGCGAGCAGGAAGCGGCCGTTGCGGCGCCGCCCGCCGCTGCGGAGACACCCCAGCAGGTGGAGCAGAAGCCCGCTACTTCATCCGCCAAGGATCAGCCCAAGGAAGCGGCCGAGAAGTCCCCAGAACAGCCTCTCAAGGACGAGAAGGAGCCCAAGGAGGAGGCCGCCAAGCCCGACGAGGCCGCGCCCCGCAAGCGTCGCACGCCCAGCCCGCGCGGGCCAAAGAAGCCCAAGGACGAGGCGGATGGAGAGGACACGGAGTCGGAGCCCGAGAAACAGCCAAAGCAAAAGCGCGCCAAGACGACTAAAGGCGCCAAGCGCGGCCCCAAGCCTGGCCGCAAGAAGAAGGTCGCTGTGGAGCCCGAGGAAGACGAGGACGAGATACAGCGTCAGGTGGAGCTAAAGGTGGCGGCGCTCAGCGACGACATCAAGGGCCGCTTCGGCCAGATCGTCTGGGCCAAGATGGGCGGCTACCCGTACTGGCCCTGCATCATCACAGACCCGCGTTTGCTGCCGCGCAAGCTGCAGGACCCGGCGATGAAGGTGCTCGATACCAAGTACCTCGTCTTCTTCTACGTCTCCAACAACTTGTGAGTGCGCTGGCCGTGCTGTGGTAAAGTGAGCGGGTGGGGATATTGTCTGACGGAGGTTGCTTGTGGTGCTGCTGCGTAGTGCGCCAATCATGTTCAAGTGGATCGAGCCCTGGGACGATAGCAAGTTCAACTACCGCGAGGGGCACCCGGAGAAGGACTCGAAGGCGCCCAAGCGACGCGCCAAGCTCATGCAGGCCATTGAACTGGCGGATGTGAGTGGATCCGGGTGTGGGTGGACATGGAGTTGTGTGTGGCTAATGGTGGTGATTTTTGGGTGATATTTCTTGTTGCAGAAAGAGATGAAGCTGCCGATTGAGGAGCGAGCGGATGGTCTGTTGAAGCCCGAGGAAGAGGGAGCAGAGGAGCCGGAAGCGAAGACGCCTCCGCCTGTCAAGCGAAAGCCTGGTCGGCCGCCAAAGAACAAAAATGCGCCGAAAAAATCCCAGACAGCTCGAAAGTCTCTTAAGACCAAGGACGGCGAGGAGGAGACTGAGGAGGCTGCTGGTCCAAGCAAAGGAAAGCAGGCTGCTCCTACTACTACACAAGAAGAGGAGGAGGACGTTGCAGGGCCTACGCTGAGCAAGGAAGAGATCAAGGCGAAGGTGGCCAGTCGCAAGTCTCCAAAGAAAAAGGGCGCTGATGACAGCGCCAATGCTGCGGGGACGTCGGCAAAAAAGGCAACAAAGCCGGCTGCTAAGCACGCCAAGTCGAATGGTTCCGAGATCGACAGCAAGCGAAAGAAGGAGATCGAGCTTGTCGTTCCCCACAAGACCGTGAAGTCGGCCGATATTCGCGAAATGACCGAGGAGGCTGCAAAGAAGAAGCTCAGTGGCCCGAAAAGCAAGGTGAAGAAGGACAAGGGGGACTACAAGGTGGGCGATCTGGGACAGTTCGCGAGCAAGATGACACGGCTACACGCAAAGGAATCGACCCGGAATAACGACGAGCTGGTTGGCATGATGCAGGAGCTTTTCAAAGAGACGCTTATGTACCGTTCGGACGTGGAGCGATCGGGATTGGCCGCAGTTATTGCCGTGCTGCGCAAGAGCTTGAGCCCTACGGTGGGACAGACAGCTAGCGCACTGCGAAAGCACATGATTAAGATCCTGGAAAACGACACCGATATCAACGTCAAGACCACCCATCTAGGTAAGAAAACTCACCACGACGCTGCAGGGCACGGCACAAAGAAGCGGAAGGCTGAAAACGGAAGCTCCGTCAAGACGGAAGAGCAGCAGCAGAAGACCCCGGTAGAGGCGCTGTCTCCAGCTGCAGCAAACGGCGATGCCAAGGAGAACTCTGTTGCAAAGGAAAAAAACTCGGATCCTGCCAAAGCGTCACCAACCAAGAAAGCAGATGATGCGCCGCAAAAGAAGGCGATTGTAAAGGACGAGAAGACACCTAGCAAGCCCGAGCAAAACGTCACACGGAAGCCCGCGTCATCGGAGACTGTGGCAGTGAAAGCAGAGGATGATGCGGCTATGAAGACTGAAACAACCGTGGACAAGCAAGAGAAGACCGTCACAGCAGCGACGGACAAGCCGGTTTCTCCGGCGAAGGTAGCGGAAAAGCCTGCTGCTAGCGCAACGAAAGACAAGGAGGACCTGTTCGAAGCGCCGGAGCACATGGACAAGAATCGAAAGATCTTCGTGGACATGCTGAGCAAGATCCTCGACCACAACGGGTCTACGCGGGTCGACCTGGCCAAGGAGATCGAGGTACGGTCAACTCTGTAGGCAGGAGGTGTATGGCTTGGCCTAACTGTCGGGTTAACTTCTGCAGGCCGCGTTGTTCGAGCGATTCAAAGAGAGCAACGAGGACTACTTGACCCAAGCGCGTATCATCATCTTTGGCCTGAAGGAGAACGCGCCCATGCGGGAGCGCCTATTCTCCGGTGCCCTGCACTGTCTGGAGTTTGCGTATGCTGACGATGCGGTAAGTCGAGTCTTTGCAATGTTTCGAGGCAAGAAAGAACCCGAAGGCAGCGATACTAACCTCTTCACGATTTGTGCTTGCGATGCCAGTTTTTCAAGACGGCGGAGTGATCAAACACCGCCAAACAAGAAGAAACACCCCCCGAAGCTGTAGGTATCACACTCATTGTCCATCTTCTGGCGTTATCAGCCGACACTACATATAGCGATGGGAGAGCAAGGAAATAGTCATGAGGCCTGTCGTCGCAACTTTTTCACTTTTCCTTGTTCACAACGACACCATCACACTCGAATCCACTTCCCACTACCAGCAGGTATCACACAAGAACGACAACAACGCAAGTTGATAGTGAACGGGGGGATTGAGGTGTCTTGAGAGTGTATTAGCGTGTCTCCATTATCTGCCGAAGCTGGTGGTCGCATTAACCAGGTGCCATCGCAATACACCGTCGTCTATTCCATGCGTCCGCCTCCACACACAGCGAGGACACTTCCACCCTGCAAGACCTTCAAAAGATACTTCATCGGCGAAAAGAACGAGGTCCTTGGAAAAGTTGCAGCCCTAGCGAGCTCAAAAGTTCACTTGAGAAGCAACTCATGCCCTAGGGAGGCAAGAAGCTTAGTCCCAGCCGCTGGTAGCAGCGGGGGCAGCAGCAGGGGCGTCCCAGTTCGAGGCAGCCGGCGCGGCGCCAGCCTCACCCGACCACTCCGTGTTGCCAGCGGTGGTCCACTCAGCAGCGGGGACGACGGGGGCAGCCGGCGACGCGTCGTACAGAGCGGGCTCGGTGGCAGCGGGGGTGGCGTCACCCCAGCCAGCACGGGCCTGAGCCTCCTCGGCGGCGGTGGCCTGGGCCTCCTCGGCCTTCTTCAGCTCCTCCGGGTCGCGGTACAGGAACAGGTCCACAGCAACGTCCCACGGCAGAGCACGCGAGATCGTGCCGCGCAGACGCAGCACCTCACGGGCCAGCAGCCAGTAGAGCAGGCCGATGGACAGCTTGCCCTTGTTGTTGGCCGGGATGGCAACGTCCACGAACTGCAGGGGCGAGTCCGAGTCGCAGAGAGCGATCACGGGCACGTTGACGAACGACGACTCACGCACGGCCTGCGAGTCGGTACGCGGGTCCGTGATGATGAGCAGACGCGGCTCGCGGAACTGCTTGGTGATCTGGTTGGTGAACGTGCCGGGCGTGAAGCGCGACGCGATCGCCTGGCAACCGGTGTGGTGCGCGAACTTGAGCACGGCACGCTGGCCGTAAGGACGGGCCGAGATGGCAATCACGTCCTCCGGGTTCTCCACAGCCACGATGACACGGGCAGCGAGCATGAGCTTCTCCCACGTCTTGCCCACGTTGATGATGTGGATGCCGTCGTTGCGGCGACGCCAGATGTAGTCCGCCATCTTGGAGTCGGCATTGCGCGTGCCGATGTGGACCTGAGCGGCCAGCATCATCTTGATGTCCTCCTCACGTTGGGTAGCCATGGTTGCGATACTTCCTTTCAAAGAGCGATGAAAAGTGCTCCGCTCGAGGCGCGAACCAAAGCAGGATCAAGCCGTCTCCACCAACCAAGACGCTGGTCAGCAAGGCATACTGAAATCCAGTCAAGCTTACACTGTGTGTCCACGCCAATATGGTGTGAGACACACAAGTTGAAGCAAAGTACGTCAGCACGTCGAAGTGATCTGGTGTCATCACGCCCCTACCGGAAAGGAAGGCCCCATGGCGGAGAGTGTTGGAGAGTTCCAGACCAACGGCCACGATTTGAGCGTGGAGATGGACGTGAAATCTGTGCTGGCCGACGCGTTGGCGCAGCTTACTCAGCTGTGGCATACCTTCGGACTGAGTGACGAGGAGCAGGTGCAGCAGAAGAGGTTGCTGGTGGCCGCCGTGCGCAAGAGCTGCAGCAACCGAGTCGCCAGCTGGCGCAGAGAGGTTGAGAAGGCATCGGCAAGAGTGGAAGAGCTGGAGAAGGAGGTGCAGAAGCTCAAGGCGCAGTTCCACGGCAACGAGGTGCGGTCGGCGAGGCTTCTTAGTTGGGAAGGGACTGGTCTTTGACACTCTCTTGCAGTCGGCAAAGTGGTGCTTCCAGTCGCTGGAGCAGCTATGCGGTGGAGCGCTGAGAGACCGACTCGCGGCACTAGACATGGAGTTCAAGTTCCTGGACAGTGTAGGATTCGGGGTGACTGAGGTGGAGGTGTCAGTGGCGGATATGAAGTCATGGTCGGTATTTTATTCGTTGTGCAGGTTCGTGTTAGTCGAGAGGCTGAAGTGAACAAGCTGCGGGAGCAGCTGAGCCAGATGGACAGGAAGCTGGGCACTACGTCCGTCCTGGTAAGTCGTGCTGGGAGCTGGTTCTTGGTGCTTGCTCTAGCATTTACCGTGCTGTTGATGCAGCCATCGAACATGTCTGACCTCAGCGAGGAGTACAAGATCCAACTGCACAATATGGTTAACACCAAATCGCGCGAAGTGGTAAGCTATTGCTTGTAGGTTTAACTACTCTCGGTCACTAAATTCCACGAACCCTTTTGTCGATCGCTCAGCACACACGAAGAGCTGCCCTGTTAGAGGCGGTCAGTGACTGCGTGCAGCTTGCTCGGGATCTACAAATCGAAGCTGAATTCACTTTCGCAGAAGACGTTAACGCCCGCTTGAAGGTGAGTGAATATTGCAGCCGCTTTGTGTCAGTCCATGACTTCACCCTCGTTGTTTCTGGTCTTGTTGCTGCCTATCAGAAGCGTGATTTGTCTGCTGAAATGCTTCAGAAAATCTCACAGAGAGCTGTCGAGCTGCGAGAACTCAAGCTAAAACGAGAAGTGCGGCTGGGCGAGATGCTCGGACAAATCCATGAACTCTGGGGTGAACTACAGGTGCGCTGAATTGGCGAATGGCATGAATTTGTCCATTGCGCTAAGAAATATCTGGACCTACATGTAGATCCCTGAAAGCGAGCGTGAACGCTTCCGGAACACTGTCTACGGAGTTGGCAAGAGTGCGTTGGCATCGGTAAGACTTTATGCAGTGTAGCCTTTGACTCCTGACGTTTGTGGAACTATACAAAACTAACAAGATGATGTCGTCTGTAGTGTAAGGCCGAGTTGACGAGGCTCCATCGCCACCACAAACGCTTCTCTGCTACAGTTGAGCAGGTGGCAAACCTGCGCAAGACCATCGTGGAGCATTGGGACCAAATTGGATACGGCCCCGACCAGCGCAAGTATTTTGAAACAATGATGACTACGCAAAACTCCGAGCTGACCTTCAGGATTTTCCGCGCGCACGAGAAAGAGGTCGACAAGTTGAAGCGGCAACTGTTTGGCATGAGATTTCTCACCAATGTACGTTTTCGGCTGAATTTTATGCTGGTGGGAACTGTCAATACTAATCGTTTCTGGTTGGTAGTACGTTGTCAAGCGCGAAGAGATACTGAAAGCTCGCGACGAGTATGATAGTGCATGATTTCTGGTGCAAAATTGTGTGTTGACACTGTAACGTATGTTCGTTCTTCCCAGGCATGGCGTTCCTGACGAGGCGACCCGTATGCAGATCGAGCGAGATCTTCCGAAATACACGGAAATGCTGCTCGATCGCATTGCCAAGTGGGAGAAGGAGACAGGAGTGGTGTTCCGCTGGAATGGTGCTGTGTTGATTCTGTTGAAAGGTCTGTTGAATCAGGAGATATTTAACGCTACCACTATATCTCAAATGCACCTGCAGATCAATCGTACTTGAAGCAAATGAGGTCCGATGATAGCAAGCAGAAGCAGAAGACCAAGCAAACTCAGCCTCGCAAAACATCGCGGACCCGAGACCCCACCAGTGCATCTGGCAACCGACGTCGTGTTCAGGTGGGGTTACAATTTAGTCAAAGACGACCACTGAAGCGGGCAATCTGACCAATTTGTTTTGCCACTGCAGCAAACCAATCGTCATTCTATTGAGGAGCGCGCGCCCCCACGCCTAGAAGGCGTGGAGACGGAGTTTCGGCGTCGCCGCTCTGACCCGCAAGCCCCGGAGCGTCCTCGCTGGAGAAATTTCATCCGCAGCACGCTATGGGGGCGAGATTCCTAGGCGATTAGCCCCACGAACATGCCCACGCAACCATTCGAATCGGTCTTCACCTTGAAGCCGACTAACATGAGAAACTTACGAAACCATAACGCTAACGTCAAACGCAGAATGCGACAACAGTTCGGCTCTTATCTCTTCCATTGCAAACCATGTCTGCATGTGCATAACGTGTGGGTATCGATCCATTTGAAGACAATAGTAAGTACAACTTGCCCACGAAAAGTGGTTCTACGAGCCCTACAGTAGACGAAGTTGGGATTCTTTGGGCTAGCTCATCAGATTCCCTTGACAGCATGTCGCTGTGTCCATGATGATCACCAGTCGTTGAACTGACCTAGAATGGTGATCCTGTCACGATGTTTTCGACTTTGGAGCTCGAACGGCGTGGTATCTCGGAACTGTTCTACCTATGAGCCGCCTAGACTACCAAAAGTTTGTGTCAGGCTTTCCGAATTATTTCCAGTCGCCCCCCCCCCATGCTTCTTGATCGCCGCCTAGTTGACACATTGCTTACAGTTGTTTGTCGAGGTAATGCTGGGCTGGTGACCGGAGAATATACCGAAGATCGCTTGACGCTAAGTGAGGAGTACGCTAACAAGCTCGAAAATACGTTGGACGCGACGATAAAAAACGTTTCGAGTCATTGCCAATATAAAGGTGGCTTGTCAAAAAAAGAAAAAAAAGAAGAAGAAATAAGCTAAAGTGCATCGTGATGCGGTACTACCAAAATAAAACCTTCTTGCTGCCCGCTTCTCCTAAGTTATGCCTGCAGGATTTCCACTTTCGAAGTCTTCGACAAGTTTTCAGGATCGGGTAAGCTACTACTACCGGTAGCTTGCGGTCGTTCCATTGACAAGAATATTCGAGCTGAAAACGAAAAACTCACATATATTTGATCGGTGACCACTACTCAACTCATTGGATGCTCCCTCCAAGTTTCTACCAGCAAATATTGGTACCTGCAGGCGAGCTCAAGCTCCTCTACAATTTCCAATAAATTGACATGTTCCGCTTAACAATCCTACGCCACCGGCGTGATGCTGGTCCAAATCGCGCCAACCGAGTCCAGCTCCCCGCCAGAAGTACCGACGAAGCCACCCAGTTGGTAACCAGCCGGCGCCGTGTCCGTGCCAATATCCTTCGTGGGGTTGCCACCCTCGATCACGGTGCCCGCGCTAGTGGTGAACTTGATGTACTTGATGCGGGTGTGATCGCCCTTTTCGCCCCAGTGAGCCTCAATGCCCGTGATGAACTCGCCCGCGCCGAGGGTGAGCGTGTTCGGGCTACCACCGCCTCCGCCGTGGTACAAGGTGGACTTCTGTCCTGCAGGGTTGGTGATGTCAAGGCCAATGCCATTGACGCGCTCACCCGCACGGATCGTGATGGACTGCACCGTTTGTCCAGAGGCAGCCAGATCGAGGTCCGAGTACTTGGTGCCGTGAGGACCGCCGAACGTCTCGCTCAGAAGCACACCGTTCTCGAGCGCGGCGGCGCTTCCAGCCGCCAGTGCGACTACCGCAAGGATCTTGAAGATGAATCGCGACATGGTCTTAGTGTGCTCTTGGTCCGAAGCTTGCTGTCGAGATGAGAGAAAATTTGATAGTGACGAAGGAAAACAACTCGGCTCGGCTCCTTTCAGGGCAAGCATGGTAGAGGCAGTTTCCCGCTCGAGCGCTCCCTGTACTGTATCTCCATGCAGGCCGCCGTGGAATGCGTACGTGCGGCTTTATTAAGACTTAATACAAGTGCATGCACAGCATCAGGATAGGATAAATGATAGGATCGGTTGATCCCCGCTTCAACAACTGTAAAAAAACCACGGTCGATTCTGCATGTCGAGCAATCTACTTTACTCATCGATCATGCGCAACCGCAGCAGTTGTGCCTCAAGAACCTGAGCAGACGCGCGGATCCCGTTGGAATAGCTATTCCAATACCAACGCCACGGTACAGTATGCCAAAGTGAGACTCGATCCATCTTGCCATGGCTGATTCACGCCACGAATTGCCCAATCGCGAAGGAAGCGACAAACGTAGCGGGATAAAGTTGAGATTGGCTGCTCACAAAACAAATCAAGTTTACGAACCTTTTCGAGCCGGCAAGCTTTCGCTGTATTCGAAAACCCCTGAAACCTTTCACACAGCCTCGATCGCCGTCACGCATCTGTTGACGTTACTGGTTCACTGTGCTCGAGCGCCCAGCCTGAAAATCGGCAACTGTGACGTTGGAGAATTGTACTCGACACAACAGGTACATGTACCATAAGGTTATATTACAATACTCTAGAAATCACGCTCTCCATCCCGAGCGAACGTCGATGTTTATGCGCCATCGCTGGCTGGTGAAGTTCCCGCAACCTTAAAAGGGGTGAAACGCAAAATCTCGGCAAAGCCGAAACCGTGCCTGCGGTTTAAACCCAGGACCAGTCATGGTGTCATCTCGCTTGGCCCGATAGGGTAAAGCCTGGCACGTAAGGGTTGTTAGGGTGAAGCTGGGCAACAGTTTTGCTGTCGGCTACTTCAACTTTTGGGGATTTGGTGGCCATGACACCCGTCCCCATGCAGGGGTAGGTATAATTTTGTGATTGTTGTATTTTTGTAAGGTTGCTATAAAGCGTTAATTATAATATTGTATCGATACTAACCTGACCGCATTGTGTAAACTCTAGTTCGCAGCCAATCATGTCTCGATTTCAACATATTAGCGAATTGAAACGCGTTCCTTTACTATCTTTAACCAATTACAGAACTTCAGTCTATCTTGAGATGCTTCCAACCCTTACAGCAATATCTGATTGGAATCGAAGGAATATATTTGATATCCAGTACAAAAATCAATACAAATCTCTATTTAGATAATATCGATCGGTTTC
>JAABLK010000974.1:0-12975 GCA_012295415.1 Phytophthora chlamydospora | reverse complement strand
AGAGAAATGGACGACTAACTTCAGGAATCGCCTTCGCCGTCGGAAAAGCCTTTCCGACTTCAAGAACCGGCTTGGGGTAATGAGCCGGTGAAGAACCGTCTCTAGGTGGTGTACTGATGAATCGTAGACTGTTTGCTTGGATACTACAACTTTGACACAGTGCTCCTATCGTGACCGCGGCGATCCTCTTCATTGAGGTGGAGTTCATAATCTTCAAATATGCCAAACACAACGAGGTCCATTTACACTTGCTTGAACGCACACTTATTTCATCAGCAATGAAGAAGAAATAGTAGAAGTCTCCATTTGCCACCACTGGCAAAGGAGTGCAGTTGGTCAGTGGACCACCTATTGAGGCACCATTACTCGAAGGTGCCAGCTAAACTGCCTAAAGGACACATTGTGTTGGACATCATTTTTCAGTGAGGTACATTGCTGTCGCTTACTGTAGACTTTTTACTTGGAAGCTGTCTTAGCAACCCGTGCATTCAGCGGTCTTGGATGAGGCAGAAAAGATGAGCCTTACAAGTGTAGTAGTCGACATATCAATGGAATTGTCCTCCACCACCTTTCAGTGAGAGTGAATGTCGTACGGGCGTTGCTGTCTTGGAAGAACGTGGAGGAGGTCGATTCATAATATTCGGTTCGCGACCAGCTCCTGAGTCACAAGCCGGTTCTTGCAGCCCCACCACACCGCAAGGTTCCGACGGCGAGCTAAGTACCTTTCACCTTTCCTTTCACACGCCGGTTCATCATCCGCTTTTCTGTTTGGGCTTCTGCTTGCAAAGCTGACAGCCTCGCTCCTGGTCGGTGCGTGAAAATGAAGCTCCAGGTCAACAACTCGCTTGATCACCCGAATTAAAGTGCGATTGCCCTCGGGGCGTGGTGCCTCGCTCCAATGAGAGGGATTAAGATCGGTATGCAGCGCTCCTAGCCAGATCGCTAGCGTAGTTTATGTTGCTTTCGGACCATTTTGTGTTCGAGCATCGTTAATCAGAAAATAATCAAGCGCGATCTTCGTTTGCACCTTCAACCATGCTCCCCGCAGCACACAGACTCTGTATATCTGCGGCCGGTCCGAGTGGCTTGACGTACAGGCACTCTCGGCAATGCCCAGCCATTCATGTCCATTTACCTTCGTCCTTGTTGGGTCTCAGACGTAGACCCTTCTCAGCCGAACTACGAGACCTGACACTGTGCTGGGTCCTGAAGGAGTATACCTCATCATTTACGAACTCGCCTCCAACTGCACACACCAGTCCCAATCCAGTCGGGGTCATGATTCAAACGGGCCACGCTGTCGCTGTCGCCTTCGCGCTGAACATCGCCGCCGGAGCTGCCACGATTCTGGGCGGTATGGTCGTCTTTAGCAAGCGCCTCGTATACTTGGCCAACCCGCTGAGTCTGGCCGTTGCTCTGAGCATTTCGTCGGGTGTCATGATGTTCATCTCGCTGGTCGAGATCTTCAGTGAATCGGTGCATCTGCTGACTGAAGGCCTTCGCACTGAGGACATGACGGAGGAGACGGCCACGGGTCACGGCTGGCTCGCGGCAACGGCGTGCTTTGCGGTGGGCATTGGCCTCATCTACGCCATTGACATCCTCGTGCACAAGCTTTCGCCCGAGCACGAGATGACGGAGATCGAGAACCTCGAAGATGTCCGTGAATCGGTCCGCCAGTTCGAAAGCAGTAAGATGGCCAACAAGAACTCGACCCCGTGTCTGGAAGCTCAGAGTGAGACCCCCCAGCCGACCGGCCCATACTTTAAGATGGACGAGCAGGCCAAGCGTGCTCTGCAGCGCATGGGCGTGCTCAGTGCGCTTGCCATTGGAATCCACAACCTGCCAGAAGGCATCGCCACCTACGTCGGCGCCATTCAGAACTCCTCTGTTGGCATCTCTCTCGCGTTTGGCATTGGGCTGCACAACATCCCGGAAGGCATCGCCGTCGCTGCCCCCATCTACTTTGCCACGGGGTCGCGCTGGCGTGGAATTATGTGGTGCGCGATATCGGCAGTTGCCGAGCCGATCGGCGGCGTTATTGCCTGGCTGGCGATTGGCGACGGCATGGACCCGGTGTCGGAGGGCGTCCTGTTCGGCATCGTGTGCGGCATCATGGTGTGCATTTGCGTCAAGGAGCTCATCCCGACGTCGTACAAGTTCGCCAAGGACAAGACGCACGTCGTGGCGATCGGCATGTTCACCGGTATGTTCGTCATGGTCGCTAGTCTCACGCTTTTCGGCTACGCAGGGGTGTAAGCAGTGGCACACAAGCCCTCTTCTGATCATGGAGATTTTATCATTTTGCGCAGACGAGTGCCTTTGTCGATACTTTAACAGATCTCTCGTATATTTGGCGTGCACTTCGCTAACGACAAAATCAATACACTTCTTATCATCTGAAGCAAGCGTTTAGCTGCGCAACACCTCGACATTCCCCCCTTTTCGAAGAACAACGAGAAACTTGTTTAAATCCTGGTGCTGTTCTGTTCATCCACAATTCGATCACTTTGAGAACCTCCAATACAATTCGTTGTGCTCGGAATTGATGTAGGAGCGTCAAAAACGAGAACTACAATACAACTTACCATGAAATGAGAATAACGACGAATTCCGAATCAGCAGAAGCTAACACTGCATTAGTAAGAAGTTGGGTATTAGACGTACCTGCCAGGATGTGAACGCCAGACAGGAAATGGTCATTCGAGTTCATTTCTAGAATAGAAAACGTAAAACAATATACCCCACGCTTCCAACTACATTAGGTGATGACTGTCTCAGGTGTATACCAACTGTATAAGTTTGCCGTTCACCATAAGCCAGCGCAATACCACATTAGATGCTGCAGCACTGCTACGGCTAACTTGAAAGAGATCATAACTTGGAAGTACAGATTTTTGCATCTTAATATCTCCCAACTGCCTGGTGTGGCTTGGTTGAGAAGATACCAATTTCCACACGTATAGTCGAGACGTGGTCGATGTTAGCTTTTATCCTTGAAAAGCTACACGTGGGCATTGAAAATCCTTGAAAAAGTGCCCACTGGCAATCGAAGCACCAATAACCACCACGGGCTATGTAAATGCAGGCACTTTCGACTTACAGCGAGAGTAAATTTGAGCCCTTACGTGGTTCCGCTTCGATCACCTACCGAGACGTGAGAAAGAACCAAGGTAGTTGTATCGGTAGGCAACGTAAGATTTCTTAGTATGGGTTGGTGAAGGTGTGTAACCCAGCAAAACAGAACAAACTATAAAAATTCAACACCCACGACATGCGCAGCAGATCATCACCATGGCAACGCCTGAATAAGTCGTAGCGCGCTTGTTATGCAGCCTAACGCCTCCTCTGGAACGGGATGGTTAATGCATCGAGTGGAGGCTAAACGTGCTGTGAATGTTGCAACTCGGCCGATCGAGGGACAACCCACAGTCGGGGTTGTTTACTTGCTGTGATTCTGTCCAACGCCAATCCGATCAAGTAAACCGTGAATGGCGTTTGGTGTATACGATGGAAAGCACAACCCATCCAGCTTTGGCGCTCACGTTGCAGTTTGCAGGACGTGGGTAGGACACGGTAAATGGATTTTGAGACAACCTCGACGGTAGATAGAGCAAAATCGAGCCAAGGGCGATGCGTCAAGTTGCGTTGCGCTAGTGATACATTCGCTCACATTATCCGCTATTACTTGATGAGTTCGTTCCATTTACAGCCGCTGGCTGCCAATGGAAGAACCTGCTGGAAGCAGTGGGTGTTGCGTGATTACTTGCATGAGGCCTCCCCATCATCAGTGTTCAACAGCAAATCCCAAGACAAGGATTAATCGCACCAACGTGTTCCTCGGTGCAGCGCTCACTCACGATTCCAAGCCGTTCCGCTCAAGTTGATCAGCATGAGTTTCTTAGTAGGCGACAAGGACCAGTTCACACTATTGGGCGAGGTGCTCGCGTTCATCGATTCCTTGGAGTTCGACGAGGCAACCAGCACTTCCACATTCAGCGACGACGTTGCCACCGTTCCAGTGGACGAGTCCTCGTCAAAAGACGAACCCTCCCGGCGGACCACGTCCATCAAAACCAAGAAGAGAAAGCGTCGCAACCTGAGCTCGTCCACCAGACTACAGCAGTCCAAAAAGGCAGAAATTCTATTCCTTCGCAAGCGGGTTCTCGAGCTGGAGGACCAGCGGCAACGGCTCCAAAGACCAAGGCCGACACTTTTTCCGCAACACAAGTTCACTCCGGAGGCGAAAACACCGTGGGCGGCCTTGGTCGACGCAAATTTCCACGCGCGACTGCAGGCCGAGGAAACCAACCGCCACCTCAAGGCGCTTTTAGCCGACCAACTGCAAGCCAGCGAAGCACTGTGCGCGTTCCTGCAGAACCAAGTCATCTGCCAAGTGCGTTCGTCTATTGCAGGAAATATGACGGAACTTGGACTAACATGTGTACTTTGTTCCAGGAGAGCGGCCTTCATCGCAATCCAGCCGATTCCAATGGCGTTCAAGCTGGACGGCGCTCTCTTGGACTCGGAATGGCTAGCCCAGATAGAACCATCTACACTCCCAGCCTAATGATGTAGTAGAATACACTGCCTTTCGTACTGGTAGCCCTGCGTCATGTGTAGCCATGTACGAAGAGGTCCCGATCCAGACGACCCCATTCCTTCAAGGGTCGCACAAGCTAATCGGCATCTGTGAAGGATCGCAAGCGGATCCTTGCGCTATTATCGCCGAGCCCCGCCGACCATGAAGCTCAAACGCTTCCTGCTCCGCTACTACCCGCCGGGGATCATCCTCGAGTATGAACTGCGTGACGGCACGCGCGAGATGAAGGAGATCGACCTGCTGCACCTCACGGCCGAGTACGACGAAGCAAGCCGTATGCATCTTTTGAGCTGTAGTGGAACGAACTGACACGTTGTGCTGTTGATCAGGTCGGATATCGAGGTGCTGGTGAACCAGATCGTGTTCGAAGAGCCGCTCATCTCTGAGTCCCGCAAGCCGCAGCTTCGGCGCCTCATTTACAGTGAGCAGAGGCGACTTTCGCTGCTTTTGAAGTGTGAGGATTGGTGCTGACGGAGGTGGCTTGTTGGTGTGCAGAGCTGATTGAGAAGCTCGAGGTGAACGACAGCAACGATTTCTACCTGTTTAAGATCCTGCGGGCCCACATTCTGCCGCTGACCAACTGCGCCTTCAACAAGTCCGGAGACAAGTAAGAGTGACTCGAGCTTCGAGAACAGTGTGGCTGGTTCTGAGCTTCTTTTGTGCTCAGGTTCATCACGGGCAGCTACGACCGGACATGCAAAGTCTGGGATACCCAGACGGGCGACGAGTTGCTGACGCTCGAAGGACACAAGAACGTGGTCTACGCCATCGCCTTCAACAATCCCTACGGGTGGGTTTCCAGTCCATTGGGGTTGTAGCATTGAGCTGACAGTCTTCTTGCAATTCCAGGGACAAGATCATCACCGGGTCGTTCGACAAGACCTGCAAGCTCTGGAGCGCCGAAACAGGTCAACTGTACCACACGTTCCGCGGCCACTCGACCGAGATCGTGTGCCTGGCCTTCAACCCGCAGGGAACTGTCATCGGCACGGGCTCCATGGACAACACAGCGAAGCTCTGGGACGTCGAGACCGGCCAGGAGCTGCACACGCTGTTCGGCCACACGGCTGAGATCGTGAGTCTCAACTTCGACACGCAGGGCGAGCGCATCATCACGGGCTCCTTCGACCACACCGTCAAGGTTTGGGACGTGCGGAGTGGCCGCTGCATCCACACGCTGGCCGGCCACCACGGCGAGATCTCGAGCACGCAGTTCAACTACACGGGCGAGCTGTGTATCAGCGGCTCCATCGACCGCACGTGCAAGATCTGGGACGTCGCGTCGGGCCAGAACGTGCAGACGCTGCGGGGCCACAACGACGAGATCCTCGACGTGAGCTTCAACGCCACGGGCTCCAAGCTGGTGACGGCGTCGGCGGACGGCACATCTCGCATCTACAACACGATGACGGGCGCGTGCCAGGCTATCCTGATCGGCCACGAAGCCGAGATCTCCAAGGTTTGCTTCAATCCGCAGGGCTCCAAGGTGCTCACGGCCAGCAGCGACAAGGTAGCTCGACTCTGGGAAGTGGAGACGGGCGACTGTCTGCAGATGCTCGAGGGCCACACGGACGAGATCTTCAGCTGCGCCTTCAACTACGAAGGCGACACCATCATCACAGGTGAGAGAACCAAGTGTCTTGTACATCGGCGCGCTCCTTGGTCTCTGACGTGGGAAAACATTTTTTTTTTCAGGCTCCAAGGACAACACGTGCCGGATCTGGAAGTGCTGAACTGCTGCTCTTGACCAAAAGACACCACGAACGTCACCCTACCAGCCCAGTAAGAGAAAATAACAGGAAAAAAAGAAAGAGGCAAAGTGGCAAGAGAACAAAAAAGCAGGAAGGAGACGAAATCTCCCTCCAAAAAATTATCTTTGACCGCCAGGCTTGAGAGGCTTCTAGTGGGTGGAACTGCAGCTGCTTCGCTTTACATCGGGGGCTCGGCTGGCGCCGCGAACGGGTTGATGATCTGCATCAGACTATAATTATAGGCCACACATTGTTGGGTCAGTTTTAGGGCACGATTTAAGCGGGAATTGAGGTGGCGGCCACCCACGAGAGGCCAGGCTCCTGCTTGATGGCAATGTACACGACGAGCGGCACAAAGCCCCAGTGCACGATGGGCTTGAGGGTCTTGAACACCTTGGTCGGCGCCGTCTTCCAGAGCTTGTTCCCCGCCATGGTTGATTGCGATTGTGTGCGGAACGCAGCGCCACTGAATCGTTTTAGCCAATGCGGTGGAATCTAAATTTCGACCAATCAGAAATGGAATGGAAAAGCGCGATGGCACAGCTAAAGTGCACTCCATTGCTAGGCTTTAGGGGACTTGGGCGGCGGGCGGCGTGGCGTTGGGGGCTCCGGGTCCACTGCGAAGCGGCGAAAACGAGCCTCGATGAAGCCAACTTTGGCGCTGGGCAGGCCGAAGCGATCCATCTGGAAAAAAATGGCCAAAGTGAGCGGAGGCGAGGATTGGAAACGTGAAATGCTACGTACGTGCTGTGGCATCATGATAAAGTTGACGTCCTCAGGCAGTTTGGGGCGAGACGTGGGGCTGTATGCCCCAGGACCCACCGTTTCCTGTGTGGCACTGGTTAATATGGGGAAGGCGGGCGTGTTGTGCACCATTGCAGCTTCCTGCGTTGTCAAAAAAAAAAAGGTTAGGAGGATGCAACGTGAGAGGGGATTGGTTGCATGAACGCACCGATGAAAGGCGGCTTGCACGCGACTGCATGGCGGAGCACTTGAAGCTGGAGCTGGCCACGGCAGCGCCCACTGAGAACTGCAGCATCCGATGAGAGTTAGAGGTTTGCCATGCAACTCACATCGCTAGAGGTAAGTATGCTAACCTTGCAAGACGCACTAACGTCGTAAAAGCGGTCGGGAGCATCGTCCTGCACGCGATGCTGCTTAGAGGACACGTAACGCTCTGTCCACCAACATTGTATGTGCGCCCTCGTGTCAGTTTGAGGTATTGTTGAAGTGCAGATGCTGGTTGACTTTACCTGGGAACACGTCCGACTTGAACCGAGGAGTGGTGGAGAGTACGGGGCCACGAACTTTATCTGGAGAAGAGCGGCCACCGCCACCAGCGCCCCGAGGACTACTGTCAAGACCGTAGTCCCGCTCGTTTGGTGGATTCGCAGTAGGACTCGCGAGCGCCAACACTGCGGTGACTTGCGCGTTTGCCTCTTCAAACCGTGCTGCCTTGCTGACATAGGACGGCGTTGGGACCTGCTGCTTCTTCACGTTAATTGCACGTCTAGGTGCACGGTACGTCCCAGGCCCCACAGCCTCCGGGTCCGCATAGGGCTCCTTCACCACACTGGCGAATGTTGACGATCGATACGCTGCCGTGCTGGCGAACCGGTCTTTTGTGGAGCTGAAAGCCCCTCGGCATGTGTTTGATCCGTCCTCAACATGTCGTTGGAGTGTCTAAAGTGTGACCATCAAGTGAATTTGAATAGCAATGTTAATAAACTCAAACTGGTGGTCCATGTATGGGAAGTCTCAGTGGTTGCGCACCTTGTTGAGCCCGCAGTCAGTGTTGTAGACCACGTCCGGCACTCCTGTGAGCTTCCGAGCGAGCAGATACTCTGGGTCCAAAGGTTGTCTGCCGCCACCACCCCTCGAGCGAACTTCACGCGCCGAGCGAGCCTTCTCCTGGCTGATGCGGTGAGCCGTGTGCTGCTCGTCCTTGAGGCAGTGCTTCTGGTATAGCTTGCTTCTGCTCAATCGGATAGAGTATTATGGTGAGCACTGCTGCGAGGGTCAAAGGAAAGCAGAGTACGTTGCAACTTGCATATCGTGGATCTGTTCGCCCGAGGGCAGGGAGATGCGAGCCATCGCAGCGTCGCCGCCACTGCCACTCTTTTCCTTGGTCTGCTGGTTAGCCACTTGCCTCTTCCACATTGCTCGGCCAGAGGCGCTGGACGCCTGGAAATGGCCGCATACAGACACAGTCAGCCGATTAATTCGCCATTGCACACCAGTCCCCCAGCTTCATCTGCAACGCACCCCGCCAAAGGCATTCGCAGCCTCGTGGGTCATCACGGTCGAAGGGCGACCTGCTGGAACGGCAGCTTGCAACGAGTGCCTCCACTTGACTTTCGTCCTGCTTGGGCTGGAGCTGCGTCAGTGCCTCCATAATAGCTATCGCCGGCACTATTTATACGGGGCGATCGCGCCGTGACTGGAGAGTGACTCGCCCCCATCTTCACTTGCTGATGCGCTGTCAAGGCATGGGAGCTTGGTGGTCCCGGGAGCTGGTCCAAGCTCACACCTCGCCGGTCAAATGTGTTTAACAATGAACGAGTGAAACTCAAAGGTAAAAGACCACCTTACTCAACGAGAGTGGCTTGGATAGGTGTGAACCTGGCTGAACGGACCTCCACTTGACAGGACGCAGAGTGGTGATGGATGCCGCTATTAGCGAGTTCCAATCACCGCAGCGATGGACTGGTGCAGATGAGGTCAAATGTGACGATAGCCGGCTTTTGTCATTGTTCAAATATGACGGTAGAGCCGACTTGCCCGTCGGAGCACATCGGAAGATTGGCAGCCAGCTAAAGCTGCTGCTTCGAGCAGAGCGATGCTGATCCAATGCAGGCAGAAGGGAGCTTCGACCGAAGCGAAAGTCTGGCCAAACAGAAACGAACCCAGTGGAATGCCTCCTGCGCGCGATTGCGGAGTTCTTTCTCGTCCGTGCTGGTGGTACTTTGATCGTCTGCAACCGAGCAGCTCAACGATAATGATGTCACGGCTGCCGCGCCGCGCAGCACCATTCCGCCGGGCTGTGAGGCATTGACGACTATTCATGGTCACTCGAGGGTGAGTCAGCATCTGAAGCAGGCAGTCACTCGCCGGACGCTCAGTGTACTTGATGGACACGGGGTGAACAGGTTGCGAGCTAGTTGGCAACACATTCTTATACTGAAACTCTTTAAATACGTGCAGTCCTAAGCTGCTTTGTGACTCGTGGTCCCATTCACGGTACTGATCGGTGTCCTCTCCGTGAAGGAGAAGCCCGACCGACGAAGGGCGCGCGTCTAAACCTGTTCGCCGTCTCCGTCCGTCTCCCTCCGCCTCTACAAACGCGTCTCGTACGACACGGCCATGGCGTTCTTGCGCTTGCGGAGCCGCACTAAATGGCGCGAAAGGAGCTGCACGCGCGCGCGAAGCGTGCTCTCGTTCAGGTAGTTTTCGCGCGACGTGGCGGTGGTGAACATGAGCCGCTCGATCTTGATGGCCAACGTGAAGGTCTTGGAGTGCCAGTCATAGTTCTCAGGCACCTGCGTCAGCACGTCGTGCGGCTGGTGGTTGCGCAGCATGCGTTCGATCATGATCACGTATCGGGACCGCAGTCGCCGCATTTCGTCGCCCGCCTGCCGCCAGTCGGCGGTCTCCGTCGGGTCTTGAGCTCCAGCGACTGAGGGGTTGGACATCACCGGCGCAACGGCACAGCTCCCGGTTGAGGTGCTGGGTATCGGCGTCATTCCGAAAGACTGCAGACCTGGAGACACGGCCGCGGGCGTCGCCATCCTCGCTGCGTTGTTGCGCGGCACGTACGCGCCAGGCATTCCGTTGCCGTCAAAGTCCCGCGTTGCCGCGGGGTATCGAGCTCCGTTCATGGGGAGGTTGGGCATTTGCAGGCAACCTGTAGTGTGTGGAGGTGTGAGTTTCGCGATCGGCGACCACCGAAACGGAAAGTGGCGTCTGCAACGTCGATGCTGCGCAAGGCTTCCTGCCGCGCTCTTCCTCTGGTGGTTTGCTTTCTTGAACGACTACAACGCGCGGGCCGCCTGTGGCACAGGCGAAGGCTGCTGCTGCGGACTTATCGCCAAGCGAGCTTTACGGCGATGTTTCTTCCGGCTCGGAGGAAATTGAAGTGAGGGACCCCGCGCCGGCCCCAACCACTATTTTCGCCCGGCCGCGGACGGGAGGTCGCCCCTACCGCGCCATACTGCGCTGGTATCGCCAGAGCCCCCGCCGTGGATGGCAGCGCGCCCATTGTCAGAGCTGGCACTGCAACTCATGAAATACTATTGTCCGATTTCGCCCATACAAAGTTCAAGATCATGCTTCGCGGGCCATAGACACGCCAATCGCCCTCTCGCTTCGCTGAAGCGTATCCATGCAGCCCCGCGAACGTGATTGGGCCACAGCCAAATGACTTGACCATTGTATACCCGGAGCCCTAAACGCCGCTGCTGCCTTTTTCGCAGGAAGCTCGCCAAACTCTACTTTTGCCTATCCGAAACTTTCGCCAATATGCCGGTATTTTGGAAGTACAGTAGTGGTAATTGGTGGGCGTCTTGGAGAGTCACTTTATATTTGATCACCTGAATCACACATTTTAGTAGTTACTGAAACATATACTGAGGCCTTGAAGTCAGAAGCTGCCCACCCTGCACGGTAGGGCCCAGTTGCCCAAGCACAACCTTTGTTCCCTTTTGCGCCTGCTGCTGATCGAGAGCACCATGACATGACACGAGCTCAGCTACTCCCTTTATTCCACTACGGCTAGCACAATACGAGAAATTCCGAGTTGGACGATCGAATTCTGATTAAATGGGCAGATCGTGATTTTCGTGCAGTGTGAGTGACTGTTACAACTTAGAACGCGGTACTCTGATCGCTGGTGACATCAGTATCTTCGACTGCCTCGGCAGTGTATCGAGCCGGAGTTTCCGGCGCCTTCGAGACCGTGATAACGCGCGCGTTTGGTCGTGCGCAAACCCTCCAGCTCCTGAAGCTGTAAAACAAACGGTGAGCATTGCGCCTCTCTTCCGAGGCTTCCTCGGGACGAGGAGAGCTCGAAGTCGGGGCAGAGCGGCGGAAGAAAGCGAGGATCTGGTACTGGGAGTGGAGCAATCCGTGATGATCGGTGGCGAGATGGGATTTTGAAGAATGACATGCAGCGACTGAGTGAAAAGCAAAGAGAATTCGCGCGATTCATGCATGCACGAAGTAGAGGACCAAATGAACGATTGCTTATATCTTCTCAGCTCTTTCAATATCAATCCCTTGGTCAGCTCTCGGCCGAGAGATGAATACCCTAAAATGTCGCACCCTCGTGTTCCCTGGTTGCACAGCTCACCGCGTAGTTGTCAAATTATGATTTGGAGGTCTACTGAGTGACCGAAGGCCACTCGATTAAAAATTGCCGCGAAACTTGGCGCCAAAATTATTTGACGGCCCTGCTCTCCAGCTTGGCCATTCATAGGAATGACTGGTAGTGCTTGCTTTGCTGGAAGCCCTTTCATTTTACAATCACGTACGAGTCGAGCACGTCAATGACATTGATTACCAAGATGTCTGGCGTATGCGCTCGCCTGAGATGAGGCTGCTTGAGCGCAACATACTCGAGATACTCGCATTGTATGAAGGCCTGTCTTGCCTTACTGCCAGAATGGCCGCTGCCGACCTCAGTATCCCAGGTTCTCGGCTGCCACGCTTCACCAGGGGTGGCTGATGCAAGCGTTTTCTTGCTCAGCACGGCTACCGAGCCCGCAGAGCTCATGTAGAGATTCATTCGGTGGATGTGGCAATGGCAATGAAGGGCGCCGCTGAGTTTCGGGCAAAGATCACCAAGTACGACTTGAACGACGTGTTCAATGTCGACGAGGCCGTCTACTTCTACAAGGCCGTGTCGCGGGTGACTGTCTGTCTGGGTGCCGCTCCCTCTCTGAAGATCAACAAGTCTCGCATGACTTTACTTTTCGGGTAGAACGCCACGGGATCGGAGAAGCTGCGATTGCTGGTGTTGGGCAAGGCCAAAAGGCCGCGCTGGCAGCCGGAGAATCCAGACAGCATGGACTACATCGGCACCAGCAAAGGCTGCATGACCACACCCGTGTTCAAGGAGTGGCTGGTGGAGCTGAACAAGAAGATGGAGGCCGTTGACAAGAAGATCCTGCTGCTCTACGCTAATGCCCCTGTGCACAAGGAGTCCAAGGAGGCACTCTCGCACGTGGAGATCGCTAGGCTGCCGACGAATACCACGGCCATGCTGCAACCTATGGACAAGGGTGTCATAGCGAGGATCAAGCCAATATTTTTGAGCGATAGATCAGGCGCTGCTTTACTGGGGGTTCTATTCGTTAAGGAGGATATGCGATCGATATAACAGGAGCGTGGCCATGGCTGGGAGACAATCGGTACGCCATACACAAGAAGGTGCTTGCGAAATGCAGGTCTGCTCTCAGATCGACTAATATGTGTGAGCCACGTTGTCAATTAAATCAATACTGTGACGCCTTGTGGCAAGGATGGTTGTCCTATCCCAACGCAAGCCCCGTCTAAAATGACATAATCAGGTGGATCTCCAAGGCACCCATCACTGTACTTCATAGCAGTGCCCCCCCCCCCCCC
>JAABLK010000973.1:0-12981 GCA_012295415.1 Phytophthora chlamydospora | reverse complement strand
ACCTAAAATACACCTACGCTGGAGAGATCCGACGAAGGCTTGCGTCGGGATGTCCGATCCCATGAAACTCCTTCCTCCACGGCTCTTCACAAAATCCCCATTGAACGACTCAGCACATGAGATGATGAAAAAAATCAACGCCAATGCTAGACCGCGCATCGATCACGGTTACTCAAGAAGCTGTTCCCATCGCCCTCGCAGATGCCAGGATAGTGTCATTATCCATCCAACACTCAAAGAATCCGAGCCGGATCAAAGCGATTTACCACAATTGCCAATCACTTTGCGGTAGACGTGTAAGGTGCGGCGACTTCTTTATATGGCAGATTTTCTCATCCTGCCTAAGTACGTCGAGGTCGTCATCCTGCTCGTGTTTAGTAAGTGGCTTTACACTGGTTCTCGTGCTCACAAATTCTAACTTTTCTGTATAATTGTTGTCGTTCCAAGCAATCTATTTGATCACAACTTACCATTTGCCCAATCGAGACTACGACGCTGTATTCGACGGCATGGGCCAGAATCAGCTCCTTCAAACGCTTGGAAATGCTAACAATTCTGCGTGTAGGTTATGACTACAGCTTGCAGTTTACGTGGTTGAGCGTGTCGACTGAGTCAGAGGCAAGTGGCAACCAAGCTACTTGAACCTCATTGCCCAGCCAGGATAAAAGCTCACGTTCGATGAGCCTTACCGATCTAAGTGAAAGTTGTTGCCTTCTTCGTGATTTATTTTCTCTCCTGAAGTTTTAAATTTCAAGCATCGCCATGTTACGGAATTACTGAATCGTCTAGACCGATCGAGCTGCCAGAAGACCCCGTCGAGTTCGTCGAGTTTACTGCGTTCACTTTCGCTCGCTCTTTGCACTCGTACTCCATCCCGTTTGTCGGGTACATCCCATCAGCCCACACCATGAACGACTTGGCACCTTTGTCGAACGTGAACATCACTTGGCCCTTCGGAACAGCGCGGCTGATGAGCTTCGTGCCTTTACACCCTTCCTTCTCGTAAAACACGATTGAGAGGGCGTCATCAAGACTTTCCCAGTCAGCGCCGACAGTGCTCTCGGTGAAGCAGGAGCTGAATGTGTAGCACTTCTGTGTCTTGGAGAACTTCATCGACCATCGGTCCGCGCCGACGTAAAGTCCAGCGTAGACCCAAACGTTCATCTTGGCGCTGGCGATGTTAAGGATTATCGATAACAAGAAGACTAGTATGCCAACAACTACACCGATCGAAGGCATTGTTCCAGAACTGGCGAGTCGAGTAGTGAGCTAAAAGCTAATAGATGAACGTTGGTTGTACAGTAGAAAGGTAGAAGAGCAGTCAAGAATTGCTGTTGTACCAGTCAACGCGTATCATCTATCATGGATGGACGAAACTTTTAAGGAAGCAAGTGGCTGGAATGGCAATCAAATTCTCCTATAGTGATGCGTGAGCACACGATCTGGCAACATCACATTGCCCTCCTACCTGCTTCTATCTTGAATCTTGCTAAAATTGAAGCTTCTGTCGTGGGGTTGGCCGTCATGCTGTCGTCTAACTAGCACGCGTTTTCGATCCCGCTCGACCGGTTTCCCAAATCATAAATGCCACCATGTTCTGGACGAAGTGAGCTTAGTGAAGTAGAATGCGCCGTCTGGAGTACCGGATTTGACCGCTTGATGCGTTTGGCAGTCGTGTTGCTGTAACATACCACATTCGTATAGCGCTTGACGCCGTTCTAAGTTGGCGACGTGTTGGGCTCATGAAAGCAGGTCTTAATGTTATAGCACTGTTGGCTCGCCCGCGTTGATGTCAAACGTCTTAGTCTCATTCCTGCTACGGAAGCTTCCGTAGAGCGTCAAGGTCACAGAGTCGACGACTGCAGCGACAAAATACAGGAACAAGAGCACCATCAGTACCATCTTCAAACTCATTCCGATTGAAAGCTTAACGCAAGTCAGATGTTCAATCTTTGCGAGCTCTCACTCAGCCAGGCAGTAAATATTCAGCGAAGGCCGCTGATGTCGAACGCACGGTTGACAATTTCGACGACTTCAACAGTTCTTTGATCGCAGATTAAGCACCTGGAAGCAAGCAAAGAGATCATGCAGGTAGGTCACGCTAGTAGAAGCTGACAGTAGCGTCCGTAGCGTTGCTACCGGCAGCATCTCCCCCACTGGTACTGGAGGTATTAGCCGGCATGAGGATCGCATTTTCGTTGCAGATGTCCCAGAAGCCTTTGAGTGCGAACGTCCCGTACTCCCAGAGCATGAAGGACGAGACCTTGTTGTCGAGGTCGACCGAAGCGAACTTCAATTCGCCCGAAGGAGTCGAGGTCGACACGTATTGACCTCCGCTGCAGTTTTCTTCGTCGTAGAAAACGACCCAAGCAGCTTTGGGGGCGTTGATCCAGTCGGCCGAAGAGGCCTTGTTGTTGAAGCAGTCGGCAAGATTGTAGCAGCGTTGTGATGTCCCGAAGTTGAACTTTTTGAACTTCTTGTGCTTGTCGTAGTCGTCGTCATCATAAACCCACAGGTCGGTTGCTTCCGCTTTCAGGAAGACGCTAGCGAGCACGAGCAGCGCTATAATGGTGGACTCTCTCATCGTTGTTGTGCGAGGGCCCAAAATGGAAGTGACGGATGAGACAGAACCTAGAAATCTTGGAGAACGGGTACTGCAAGTCAATTATTCCTGTAGCAACTGCTGGCGAAACTAGAGGGATAACAAAAACCAAGCAATGCAAGCTACCTACCGGTAGCTAACGCGTTCGAAAAGAAAAGAAGAAAATATACCGAAAGCCTCCTTTGAAACGCAGGTACTCACCCACCAAGCATTTTGGGAGGTACGATCATCTCTGTTGACTTAAGCTACTGCAAAACAATAACTACACATTTCAGGAGGGAAGATCATCCATCATTCGTCCCCCATGGACAGGGCGTCTCGCGACCATTCTTGACGGTCCTGCTGATTTCCCAGACCATGAACGATGTGATTTTGTCGTTAAAAGAATCCAATGTGAAGTCCCTCGGGTAGTTGTCATTGACGTCCGTCGACCAGTAGCGGACGTCGCCCATGCAGTTTTTGTCATTGTAAAAGGCGATGCGCGACTTGCCACCGTAGATGCCAGTTGACGGCAGACCTTGCCACTTGACCGACGAAGCCTTGTTATTCCAGCAGGAGAGGTTGAAGCAGCGCTGAGTCTGGGAGATGCCATACGGATACGCCGTACCATCAAAGTCGACGTCCTGGTAGAAGGTCACAGTTCCGTACCATGCCGAGACCTCATTGGCGAGGAGCAAGAGCGTGAATGTCACGGTGAAGGCTGAAGAAAGCTGCATCTTCGCTACCAGTTAGTTTGATAACTTGAGCGCAAATGAAGGAGTGCTGACTTCTTGATAGAAGGACTGCACGCTGATATACCACTAACACGAAATTTAGATCAGACGCAAAAGCGAGTGCTAGGTGGTGGTACAACAAGTTGATAACTGGTGACATCCGCGGCAAACCGATTTACAGATGGTGTCATCCAAGATTAGTGAGAAATTACAACAACATACTTGAATTATAATTTGAGTCGAGTTCACTGAAAAGCCTGATGCATTGTGCACTTTTCTATCTCCTGCAGAGATGAAGCGTGAGATAACCAACGTGCGGGATCTAATTGCACGGGTGTCGATACATTTCGTGAGGATCGCATTTTCGTTGCAGATATCCCATAAACCCTTGAGCGCAAACATCCCGAGCTCATGAAGGGCGAGACCTTGTTGTCGAGGTCGACCGAAGTGAACTTCAATCGGTCCGAAAGAGTCGAAGGGAAATAGAATGCATATTGTCCTTCACTGCAGTTATCACCATTGCAGATGATACGATCCAAGTGGCTTTGGGGGCGTTGATCCTCAACGCCAGTCGACCGAAGATGCCTCGTCGTTAAATCAGAATGCAAGGTTGTCGAAGTTGAACCCCTTTGACCAATTTCATGGTTGTAGTCGTCGTCTCTATAAAGCCACATGTCGGTCACTTTCGTTCGCAGGAAGACGCTAGCGAGCACGAGCAGCGCTATAATGATGGACGCTCTTATCGTTACTTCATGTGCAGCCCAAACGCGAAATGACGGATTAGACAGAACATGGAAATCTTGGATAGGGCTCAACCACTGTAGTTCCATTATTTCTGTGGAGTAATGTCCCGAGCGAATGCTGGTGGAACTTGAGGGATAGCAAAAACAAATCAAGCAATGGATTTTGTACGCTAAAAAGCTGGAGAAGATTCTGAAAGAAGCCTAGACTACCGCGTCCCAAAGTAGCTCGATATTAGTGCAACCAAATGTCTAATCCGCGTTAGACCTTTCACTTCACAGACGAAGCCGTGTGGCTTCGTCTATTAATTCGTGATTAAAGCAGCCCAGATTGTAACAACGCTTTCATCGTGGAATGGCGAATGCTGGCAATCTATCTTGCTTAGAAACGTAGCTACTTCAGCTAACCACCGACCAAACATGTCGGGAGGTACTATCATCCAGGTTGACTTATGCTACCAGATCCAGCTCCCAAATATTTTTTGAGGTAAGGTCACCCATTTGTCCCCCACGGGCAGGGTGTGTCGATACCATGCTTGACTTTCTGACTCGTTTCCCAGATCATGAACGAGGTAACCTTATCGTTCACACCGTCCAGCGTAAAGTCCTCCGGGTAGTGGCCATTGACGTCCGTCGGCCAGTGTCGGACATCGCCTTTGCAGTCTTTGTCCGTGTAGAAGGCGATGCGCGCCTCGTCGTCGAAGTTGCCTTTTGAAGGCAGCCCTTCCCACTTGACCGACGAAGCCTTCTTGTTCCAGCAGGAGAGGTTGTAGCAGCGCTGGGTTTGGGAGATGCCCCACGGGTACTCCGTGCCATCAAAGTCGACGTCCTGGTAGAAGGTCACAGTCCCGTACCATGCGGAAACCACATTGGCGAGGAGCAAGAGCGTGAATGCCACGATGAAAGCCAAGAAAAGCTGCATCTTCGCAACCAGTCCTTAGTCTGAAAACTTGAGCGCAAATGAAGGAGTGATAGAAGTGGTCAGGTCTTTTTGCGCAAAAGCAAGTGCTAGGTGGTGGTACAACAAGTTAAGAACTGGCGCCATCCGCGGCAAACGGAGATTTCAGTCATGTGCTACTGGGGGAGTGCTGCACTGTGGCAGCACCTCAATGTGATGTATTAGCAGCGGCGCCTCTGGTTTGAAGAGGTTGCCCTGGGAGTGGCGTGGTGGGTTTAGAGCTTGTCGGGTAGAGCGCAAATTCGCGAATGCCCACTACAACTGATCAGAACTGCCTACTGTCGGTTAGCTTGGTCGCTTGAAACTCCTTTGTTGTTTTGGAAGGTGTATGGTCGCAAGATGCCAGTAGCAATATTCCTGAAAGCTTCTCTTCCGCATCTATTGCGGAAAACACACCATTTGTAGATGTGTTATCCTACTTGAAGCAGAAAACTTGGATGATGCTCAAGCACTGCAAGTCAATGAATCCTGTTCATATCTAGGCGGAACTTGAGGGATATCAAAAACATTAAGCCATGCAAGCTACGTTTGGTTAGCAGATTCGAAAGTGTTCGAAAAGTATCTCGAAGTGTTCGATGCTAGTGGAACCGGATGGCTACCCCTCGTCATAGCTTCGAGTTCGTTCTACGGTATATCTTGGCCTTTGGTGGGGTGCTAAGCTTTCCCCAGATCATGAACGACGAGAGACTTTATCGTTGATCCCGTCCAGAGTGAAGTTTTCGGGATAGTTGACTTCGTCGGCGCTTGTGAGTCCGCAGTCTCGACTGTCACCAATGCACTCGCTGCCGGTGTAAAACTCCAAGCGCCCCTGACCGTTGAAATGTGCAGTCTTTGGTAGACCTTCCCACTTCACTGATGAGGCCTTGTGGGTGAAGCAGCCCATGTTGCAACAACGTTGAGTCTGCATGATGCCCCAGGGAAGATCCGGGCCTCTAAACTCAACGTCGCGATCAACGTGACGACACCAAATACCATGCCGGCACGGTGTTGCACAGGAAAAACAAATGCAAGGGCTGATAAACGACATTATTAGCTCAGGTTATCGGGGTTGTAAGATGAGCGTAGAATGCCAAATGCTGGCAAAACAGGACGAAAGACTGCTGAGAAACGTAGCTGACCAACAACCAAACGCTTTCGGGGGTAGGATCATCCATACTGACTTCACCTACTAACATGAAGTACTAGCTTGTCCCCCATGGACAGGGCGTCTCACGCCAACGTGCGAGTTTCTTGCTGGTTTCCCAGATCATGAACGATGTGACTTTATCGTTCACACCGTCCAGGGTAAAGTCCTTCGGGTAGTTGCCATTGACGTCCGTCGGCCAGTGTCGGACATCGCCCTTGCAGTTTCTGTCCGTGTAGAAGGCGATGCGCGACTTGCCGTCGAAGCTGCCACTTGACGGTAAACCTTCCCACTTGACCGACGAAGCCTTCTTGTTCCAGCAGGAGAGGTTGTAGCAGTGCTGGGTCTGGGAGATGCCCCACGGGTACTCCGTGCCATCAAAGTCGACGTCCTGGTAGAAGGTCACAGTCCCGTACCATGCCGAAACCATGTCAGAGAGGAACAAGAGCGCGAATGTCATGGCGAAAGCCAAGAAAAGCTGCATCTTAGCTGCTGGGCGATAATGTGCGAGCAGCAGCGAAAGTTATGAACTGCCATGCATTGCACGGCGATATGCCTAGCAGGAAATCCAGGTGGGACCATCTTTCACGATCGGATTAATAGTCCTAGCCAGTTTTGGGCATCTTAGCTTACGCAAGGCAAACTGCCTTTCTCGATGCTGGGTTGCTGAGTTGTTGAATTATCCTAAGTACTAGGCTGAAAACTGGAGGCATCTGCGGCAAATGAAAGCCAAGGATTTTATAAATGGATGGTGTCATAAAGATTTGTGAGTAAATTGACAAAATTCACCGAAAAACTCACTGAAGAATTGATGTATTGAGCACTCACCTTATCCGGGTTAGTAGAGACATGCAGCGTGAAAGGTGCCATCGGCCTGCGTTAATATGCGCGATCCTACTTGCACGGGCTCTCGATGCCGTTCTTGAGCTTGTCGTTGTCGACCCAAATCATGAACGAGGAGATGCCGTCGTTCATCTTGTCCACCGCGAAGTCCATGGGGAAGTTCTTTTCCTCAGTCGTCCACTCGAGGTGGTGGCCCTTGCAGCCGGCTTCCTTGTAGAAGGCGATGTGGGCTTTGCCGTTGAAGGCCCCTTTCTGGGGCAGTCCCTTCCACTGGGCCGACGTCACCTTGTCGTTGAAGCAGGTCAGCTCGTAGCACTTTTGCGCCGTATCGATGAACCACGGGTAGCTCTGGCCGTTGAAGTGAGTATTTTCGTACAGCATCACGACGCCTTCCCATGCGCCAGCTTGAGGAGAAGCAACTGTGAAGAAGATAGCCACTGTAGCAATCAGAACCTTGAGAAAGCTCATGTTTGTCGTTGAGGGTCAGTTGTTCAGGACGCAAATTGCAAAGTGTGGTCTCCATTAGTTCGACACTGGTCGTTCAGTGCTCTCGCGCCGTCAATAGCGCTGTCATCCATAACTCGAGGAGAGTTTTCAATCGAGTAGGTTTGGATGGCGAGGAGATTGCCATGGCCGCACATTCCACGTTGATACGGTTGAAAATACCACCATTGTTGTGGGCTTGGCTAGGGTGAGAAGTGAACAGAGCCAGACGTTTAGCATATCGGCTCTCATCACAGCCAGGCATGAATAGTGCATAATTTCCACGCTAACTAGCTACAAATATGGTTTCTACAGTTAATAACTCATCAACAACCCAAGCTTGCATCGACGCGTACGCAATCCAACACAGAAGCAGTGGTGCAACGACAACCCAAGTTATCTCAGACCAGATTGCACAACCAAAGGACTGCTTCTCATTCCTTACCGATATTATCTCCCTGCTCTCGGCTCACTTCTCATTTTTCTCGACCCTGACTAACACCCTAACCAGATGCTTTCGCGCTGCAGCGTCTTCACCATCGGTTGCCTACATCATCTTCTATGACGATTTCAACTGTGGAAGGTACAAGACAACCATCACGCTCCCCCATTTCGGGGGTATTGTCAACTTCGACATCCATAAGGTGAAAGGTCTAATCTCATCGTTCAAGATAAAAGCCGACGGGTATTCCACCAACAACGGGTTCTCCAACGTCTGCAGCTGGACGGGGGCTAACGTCGTAGGAGGGTCCGTTTCTCAGGACAACTCGATCTCTTTGGTCAACGCTTCCGTTTCGCGCACTCGGATTTGATATAGCAACCATCGCCGATGGAGCGTTGATTAGTTCGAAGTGCCAATTTGATGTTTTTCATTCGTGCACACGGCAAATGACGATGAAGTGAAAGCCAAAATGAAAAACGAGAGAATATTTCCAGGAATACGTTTCACCAGGTCGTGATATCAAGATGGACAGTTCCGGAGAAGGATATAACCACGAAAGAGTACATTGAAGTTTGCTGCTCCCCACAGAATCGGCTTAGACCCTTCCGTGACTGTCGTGTTCAAGTCTGCACCTGCAAAGGTTGACTCTAACGGGCACAAAATGATTTCGCCATCCTCGATATCCTCCGAGGATTGAAGCTCCATGGCAGATGAAATCAAGTCGTTGATGCCAGCATCCACGAACGATTTGACGCCATTCAGGGACGTCGAAAAGCTCTTGCTTTCGCCCGTGTAGCCGGCAAAAACGCAAGACGCAATCTTTGCTTTGGATGCTCTGGCATACGTTGCCGCCGTCGAAAGGCCGCTCCATTAATAATAGCGGATGATATCATAGGGTGTTATTGTAGTTATAGCGATATTGAATTGAATGGCTGACATCGAGAAGTGCAAGTTTGTGGTTATAATTGATGTCGCGATAGAGGTTACTATATCCCTCAAAAGCTGCAGCTGTTGCCGTTCTGACGGTTAAATGGACAGGTGCCAGGACACCAGCAAGTGCATGTTGGAGTTGGAAGTAAATTGAAGAGTGAGGCCCATTGAAAATTATTCCGGGTGGTATTTGCAGCTTCGTATTATGTGGGGTAATTATCACACTTGGTACCATTCCAAGATGTGAAGCACTAAGCCCGCTAGACTGATATTAGGAGTGCCAAATATTAAACTAGTCTCTAGCCAGACCAATAATTTTACGGGCATGCTAGCTAAAACGCAATAACGTACCTCACTATAAAACCAGACCAATCTCACCCGTTTACAACAGGTGGTCTCCGTAACTTCGGTGGCTTGCCAGGTCATTCCATTGACGAGTTGTCGTCGGATGAAAATTGTCGTCTCAGTCGTAGTCTTCGAGGCTACCATAGTGGTTGTGACCCAATTGACAATCAATATCTCTAGCATTGTGCCAACTGCGCGCTCATATTGTGAAAAAAAAAAAACGTTTTTGCTGAATTTAGGCGAACTTGACGCTGTAACCTGTCGCTCTGTTGCACAGTTTCTGTATACACGATAGGCTCCCCCCTCAGCAGTCGTCGATGACGGCTTCGAGTGCCTGCTTGCGCTCGATCGCCCTATTATATATATCTGCGAGTGCTTCGAATTCAGCACAGCGTTGACAAGACAGGGGAACTTACCGTCAGTTGTTTGTTAGCTTCATCAACACTTTACTTCCCAGCCATCCCGTTTGATTGCTGTTGTTCACAAGTAAACCTGAGCACTCCGCGCCGGTGCTTCAATATTTTCTTGGCGTGTGGTTTGTATGTCAAATACAACTTGCGATTTGTATTGACCAAGTTGAAGTTGTCCAAGATCGGCAACTACAGTTACTGCCAAGAGTTAGGCTGCTTTGCCGAGAACGACCGACAGGACCCAGATGAACCATCGCACGAGGTAGCAACCAACAAAGCAGCAACCCATGCGAAATGTGGGCAAGAGAGTATACTGCATCGATCATGCGGCACGATTCATGCCTGACTACCGTTTTAGTGGGCAAATGTCGGGCTAACGACGCGGATTGGCGGCGTTTATGCGATGCGGTGAACTGTCGCGGACGGCTGCCCTACGTTCCTATGGCGACCAGCCAGCAGCGAGGTAGCGTGCTTCGAGACCTGTGAGGCGGGCGGTGACAAGTGCGCCGTGCGACGAAAACTCCATTAGTGAATCAAACTTGCACTGTGTATTGTCGTTTGGCGCACCGGTGAGAAGACCCAGCGCGTATTGTACAATTTGCCGATGTTTGGGTTGTTTTGGTGAGCTATTTCCCATTTTCACGCACACGACTCCAACCTTTGACGATGAAGTTGCAACCCACAGCGTTCAAAAGGCTGAACCGGGCTTTCGATCGAGTAAAGTCGTTAGATGACTCGTCACCAAGGCAGTTGCCACGGATGCCGCACTGTGACAGCCGCTATCGACACGAAATAAAGCACCGGATCTAGCTGCTGAGCCAGGACGCGCTGCCCGGCTCACCACGATCGCCGACTTCGTCTCCCTGTCTCCATGGCGCCAAGCAGCGCGTGACCCAAGCGACCGCAGCGTTGCATGCTCGTGCCGCAGAGCTCGGATGATTCCCACGCTCGCAGCTCGATCGTGATCATCACGCAAGTTCAGACGGCATAGAAACAGCAACAGCGAGACCGCCGGAGAAAGTCCCCGGCTCAGCGATTCTCGATTCTTGCCGACAATTCCAGGCTGCGGTTATCTATCCTATCTCAAGTGGTATCGCTGTGCCGTAGGAACCCCGGGTTGAGTGGAGTTGAAGGCGCTCGTTGCCAAAACCTTGCGGTAATGCGGTGGTTGGATGGCCTGGTGGGAAGGGGAATGGAAGATAGGAGAATATTGTGGCAAGATGGTAGCTTTTATTATATACTGAGCAAGTTGCTAATAGCAACATTTAGAGCGTCATGGACGACTGCTGGGAGTTGTGCAGCACGTCCTGTAGACTAGGCAAGTTCTCGTTGTGAGGCATCTGTGTGGACTCGGTGCTTTCGTCCATGTCGTTGAGAATCAGGCTCAGTGACTCGCCGCCCTTCCGGTGCGTCTGCTGCACTGAGTTGTTTTCCAAGTTCACGTGCTCGGAGCAGAAGTGCTTCGACTTGCAGCTACGCATGCAGTTCTCTACCTCGCAACGGTGGCCACCGCCGTGTGCCCAACAGAAGACGCTTCGGCTCTGTGCGCTTTTGGAGCACCCGATGTAGTGGCAACGACGACCGCCACCGTGCCCGCGGCACAAGCCTCGACTGACCGAGATGTTGCCGCACCCTAGCACTTTGCAGTGCTTGATGATGCGTCTGCGGACAGTGCTGCCCCGGCGTCGACGCGAGCGAACTGCAGGCTGTAGAGGCTCTTGAACTGTGCTCGGGATTTGTTGCTCAGTGAAGTTGCCGGCTTCCATGTTGGTATCAATCGAAGCACTCGTGCTACCCGATGGCGGGAGCAGTGAGCTGAAGAGCGCGGCAATCAACTCGTCTGGTGCCGCCTCGTAGCGCGAGTTGGCGTGGATGTACTTGACCACCGAAGATAATGCTCGAATGATGTCGTGGCGCGCCGACGGTTGTTGCGCTTGAGGTGATGAAGTGTCGCTCGACATCAGCTGCTCCAAGTGCTGGGCGAGGAGATGCTCGCGAGGCAGCACGATGGACGATGAGCGGCCGTCACTGCCGCGGCGCATGGAGATTGAGATTGTATCTGCGTCGCTGGGACTGGTCGGCGCGAACGCGCAGAGCTGTGACCAGTTTTCCGGCACCATTCTCTCGTTGGGGTTTCTTCAATTCCGCTAGATCTGGGCGTGTGTGTTGGAGTGCGAATTGCGTAATGAAGCGGAGGTAGGTTGCCGAACGGGATCCTAACTCTAGGCTCAAGGCTGCGGTACAGAGGAAAAACTAGCTCAATTATCGGCGGTTCAGTCAGCTGTCTTCGCAGACGATGCCGATCCTGAGAGAATCTCCATCGGTGTTGATATTTCTCCACCCCACACGGCCCTGATTGCTCACTATTGTCAGAATTTGAGAGCAGTGTGCTGCACACTGTGCTTACACATTTTGATAGACCCCACCCGGTAAAAGACTCCAGCGAAGTTTGGGTATCCGGTCTGTGTCTCTGGAGCGCACACGTCGCCTGCATACTTTGTAATAGTAGCTCGTAGCCCGTCGAACTCGAACCCGGTGTGCTCAATATTGCGAGCGGGCACCTCCATCGCATCGGATCGGGATCGTGGTTATTGTTGCCCTGATATTGACCGATGTTGCTTGGGTTATACATAATCAAACGCGATTATGCCCCTGGATGAGACAGGCGGTTCCCACCGGTGGTACTGTATTTTGTTGTCCCGCGTTTTTATCTCCGCTTGTTGGATAAAATCTCTTCAATCCGAAGTATCCGTGCCAATTGTGCCAATTGAGCATCGTATTGAGCATCGTACCTCCAAAGGGGGGAATACTGACGCTGCGATACACGTTGCCCTCGTCGGCACATACAAATGGAAGGGACTCCGTGTGGCTGTTCTCAGCTCAGATTGGGACAGCTTCGCATGGGAGCCCAATGCCCGATTCCTACCAGCAGACGCCCCCTGGCCACAAGGGTAGGAACGAGCAAGCAGCTCAGCCGAAAGCGTGTTAACTTGTCCACGAGGGATCTAGCAGACAACACTTCTTGTCTTCTCACGTGCCCTTATGTATGGTTCATGAACGCAGGCCCAACCTTTCGCACGGTGGCAATCTGCTGCTGCTGAACATAACATGTATTGAAAATCTAAACACGTGTTATACATATTAGAGAATGTTATACATATTAGAGAAAATGGTAGATTGATTGATCTATCATAGCAGTGTTTCCTTGACACCAGGCATTCCTCTCCTCTATCTCTTCGTGAAGTTGATGTAGCGCAGTGACAACATCGACAGGATACGGAAGATGGCGATCCACACGATCACGTAGGCAAAGTCCTCCCAGCGGTTGTCGTACGTGTAGCTGTACGTCGACTCGATGTATCCCTTCACCGTCGTGTGCGAGATCGTCACGG
>JAABLK010000972.1:0-13012 GCA_012295415.1 Phytophthora chlamydospora | reverse complement strand
GCTGCATGGTGGACGGCTGCGAGCGCAGCAGCCAGGGCCAGGGGCTCTGCATCCGCCACGGCGGCGGCAAGCGCTGCACGCAGCCTGGTTGCACCAAGGCGTCCCAGTCGAACGGGCTCTGCAAGGCCCACGGCGGCGGTCTGCGCTGCCAGAGTCCGGGCTGCACCAAGAGTAGCCAAGGAGGAGGTTTCTGCCGCGCCCACGGAGGTGGCCAGCGTTGCGAGAAGGAGGGATGTAACAAGGGAGCTCAGCGCGGTGGATTCTGCGCTGGCCACGGCGGTAGCCGCTTCTGCCAGCACCCGGACTGCACCAAGAACGACCGCGGAGGAGGCTTCTGCGCCGAGCACGGCGGCGGCAAGCGCTGCGACCACGCCGGGTGCAACAAGCCCGCGCGCAAGAAAGGCAAGTGCTCGTACCATGCCAACGCCGCCAAGGGCAAGCTGCCCAAGGACCAGCTCGCGACGGCCGGCGTGGCGGCGGCTTCATTGCCGCAGCACATGATGGACATGCGACAGATCACCACGCCGGCCTTCGCGATGGGTGTCAAGGATTTGCGCGACCCGCACCTCGCCGGCCAGGTGGACGCCCAGCGCGCCGCGTACGTGCAGCAGCAGCAGCGCGTCGAGATGGACATGCGGTACAAGGCCTACGAGGCGGCACCGACCAACGCCAGCCAGTATCTGCAGATCCACGCCGACCAGCGATCGTATGAGCCCATCAGCCTGCAGGCAGGAGGTGCCGCGCGCCACTACATGCCCGTCGACAACGCGCTGCCGCCCGTGTCCGGCGGCATGTACAAGCCCACACCCGGCATGGATCGCCAGGCCTACGCCCCACGCACCGCGCCGGAGCAGATGAAGAACCCGTACACGCAGCACTGGGCCGCCAAGCCGGAGATGCCGCAGCACCACCCGGACGGAAGGGTCGACTATTTCGATGTAAACAAGGAGCAGCAACAGCAGCAACAACAGCAGCAGCAGCAGCAGCAGCCGAACCACCATTTGCCGTACCCCGCCCAGTCTTCGCAGTACCACCACCACCTTAGCGCAGCAGACTCGGCCGCCGCCGCCGCGGCCTACGGCCAGCAGCAGCAGGCTCCACGTGCATACTACAGCCAGCAGCCCCCCCAAGCGCCCGCATCCGGTGACCAGTCGGCGCCCCAGCAGCAGCCGAACATGATGTATTACTCGGCCAACGGGTACCCGCAGCACCAGATGCACAGCCTACAGCAGCAGCAGCAGCAGCAGCAGATGCAGATGTTATAAGTCGAGCAATGCCAAGGTGTAGGCGCTGAACGGGTCTGCTCTGCTTGTACGTCGCACGATATGAGATGAAGTTGACGAACCAAGTGCAAGCGCGAGCGACCTGTAAGCTGACTGAAAATAGAGATAGAATCACCCCCGTCATGGATTGGAGCAGGAAATGAAAGTCGTGCTGTCGGCTTGGAACGTCGTCTTCCTCCCTCCCAGCCAGTTTTGACCAAAGCTAAAGGAAGTTTGAAAGCGTTACATTTGCATTTGCGAGCTGCCTCTGCTCCTGGTTTGTGCACGTGAGCAACAGCGGCACCACCGACATCTTGGTGGCCATGGTGCAGAAGTCTGCAAGCCAGCATCTCCTCGCCCTTCTCTGGCGTCTCTGGATGGCGTCAAAGTGCCTCGACGGGCCAGACTCAATCAAGCTCAAAGACATTCCTATTGATCTAATAATCTTCATTCTACGAGCTTCGTCGCACCGGCAGCTCGTCGTCTTGATCGTCGAAGCTGCCGGCCTGCAGTCTGGCCGTGAAGCTGGTGGCCCGTCGTCGCGGTGTCACGGCCGCAGGGCGTCTTCTGCTTGGGCTGTCGGCAGCAGTGGGGCCGCGCACATCCTCGAGCTTGGCGTTGCTGGCCCGCCGCGCCTGTAGCTTGGCCTGCAGGTACGTGCCGATGGCCGACGTGGGCAGATGCAGCGGCCCTGGCGACGAGACCCGCGGCGAGCCGGCCGCCTCCTGGCTCTCGTCTAGGGCCACACGGAAGCTGCCCTTCCCCGCGTAGTAGTGACGGTAGCACTCGACCAGCTCGCGCTCTAGGCCAGCGTACGTCTGCAATAGTTGCGCCGCCGACGCCTCGTTGCCCGGCTCATGCTCGTGCAGCAGGCGCTCGAGCTCTGCGCGGTAGTCGGTGTCGCCCACGTCGCGCTGGTTGTCGCCTCTGTTGCGCACGGGGCTGTTCTCGCTGGGACGCATGCTGTGTGTGTAGATCTGTTCGGGGGCTCGTCGAAGAAGCGGAAGTGGACGTCCGCCGGTCTGCAGCCCTTCGGGGCAATTCTATATTATTTTGTTTTTCGAAATCAACTTTTTCCATCGAGATAGCTTCAACAAGACCATGGATCGGATATAGTTTGGAAGTCATGGAAAGCAGAAGTCATGCTCTTTTGCCCGGTTGCAGCCTGTTTTCGATGACTCAGTGAGACCTGATCGCCCCGATTTGAAAGTGCAGTTTGTTACTGGTGGGACTTTTGTTCCTGCAGCAGAGTCTGGAAACACTGGGTGAGTGTGGCGATACCTGTTCGCAGACCATCGTCGCGTTTGGGAGGAGAAGGTTGAGTCACGTGGGCGAAGTCGATGAGGCGGATGTCAGCGGCGTAGGGCTCAGTTAAGGACTTGGTGGTATCCGTAGATGCTTCGCCGTCGTACAAGAAAAGGAAGGAGCTGGCGATGAACTCCGACCCTTGCTGCTCGTCGAACCACGCCCGAAACTGGTCAAGACGCCGCAGAAACTGGAAGCGACCAACAAGCCACAGTGTTAGATTCAGTGATGTGTCGTCACAAGCTGCACACACTTACTGCTTCCAGCAGCTTGATCGTTTTGACTCCGTCTTCCGAGGGGAAGTAGTGGCGGAAGGCTGGAGCGAGCTCGTCTGCAGACGTGATCCCGCGACCGAAATGCTTATCGAACTCCACGTAGCCTCGCTGCTTCGGGTCGAACACCTTGATGCCCTGAATGCGGAATCCGACCTCCTCCTGCAGCGGGAACTTGGACTTCTCGTACGCGATCTTGTCAGCCGTGGCGTCCTGCTCGTACGAGCGCGTCCCCATCTTGACGTCCATGATGCACGGCCACTGCCTCCCCCACGTCAAGTCCTCTAGTGCCAAGTACTCTACGTCACCCACAACACTTCCCACGTCAATACACAGCACACTCAACGCCCCACCACGTGCTTCTTACTTCCGGGGTGCAGCTCGCCCTCCTCCGTCACCTCGACCGTGCCATAATAGTCCGGCAGCAGGTCCCTGAGCGCCACAAACTCCGGCGAATTCTTCTCCGACCCGAAGACGCGCTCGTAAAAGTCGCTCTCGCGCTGCCCGCGCTGTTTGCTCTGGAAGGGCTTCAAGATGCGCCCGTTGTGAGCCTTTAGACCTGCACAGACGACCCATTTTCACGGCGTTAGCAAAGCCGACACGTGCACATCAAGCGCAGACATCGCAAGGCTAGGTACTCGTCTTGGTCGTGGCGTGGCCGCCGACCTGGTGCGCCATCTCCACGAAGCCGCGCACGTCCGCCATCGTAGGGATCTTGTGAAACGTAATATTATCAGTATTATTTTTGCGTGAGACCATGGCCCGCGTGTTGGTGCTGGGCGGGACGAGCTACGTGGCGCAGTTCGTACTGCAGAGTCTGCAGACCGAGCGGCATCGAGTGGCGAATGGGGATGCAGTGGAAGAGGTGGAGGCAGTGGCCTGCACCATGCGCGGCGAGCCGTTCTCGCCCCTCCCGCAGGGATTCAAGGAGGCTGTACGTGTGTTCTGGCGCGTGGAAGTGCTGGATGTAGCGGCGCTGGAGGCGTGCATCCAGGACTTTCATCCGACGGTAGTCATCAACTGCGCAGGTGGAGGAACTAATACAGGAATCTGATGGAGATGCAAGAACTCACGCTTGTACTTTGGTGTTGGCGCAGCGATTTCCTCACCTGCGGTTTGCCAGAAGGACCCGGAGAAGGCACAAGCTGTGAATGAGGTGCCGATGATCGAGGTTGCTGTGCAGTGAAGATGGAGCTAATGCATTTTTGCTTGTTATCTGTAGCCGCGAGGGGTGGTGAGTTTGCTAGACAAGCTACCGTGGCGAGTTCGCTCGGTGCATTTGTCGACGGACTTCGTTTACGAAGGAACTCAGCCACGAGGCGCGAGCTATGGCGAAGACGATGCAGTGCTGTCGTCAAAGCTTTCGGTGTATGGCACAAGCAAACTGCGCTTTGAGGAGTTCCTGCTGGAACGAGGCTCGTCGGCGAATGTGGAGACGCTGATTCTTCGCATTGCGAACGTCGTTGGACCACAGGCCCCGCTGTTCCGAGACAGGAGTGCGCCCAAGTTCATGCAGTGGCTGCACCAGCAGCTTTTCCAGTCTGAGACGCCAGATTCCCCTTTGAAGCTGTGGAGCGACGAGTTCCGCTCGTATCTCTATATCTCGGACTTGGTCAAGATCATGTTCCAGCTACTCGCAATGGAAGCGAAGGCGTCCGCTACTCTTGTCAATGTTGGTACGTTGGCTGTAGAAGAAACGTGATTGCACTAAACTAACTTGCCTTTGTCGATCAGGTGGCGTGGAGGCGCTTTCACGTGTGGAACTCGCTCAAAAGTACCTCGCTGCTTGTGAAAGGACCGACCCCAAGGCTGCTGCCGCTGTGTCAAGAGCAATCATGCCGACCTTGCGGGCGCAAGTAGACTTGGGGTATCCTTCACCGCTCAACACAAATCTGAGCACTGCCCGCCTCGCTGATCAGCTGCCAAACTTCACGTGGACGCCGACGGATCAATTCCTAGACGAGATCAGCCGCAGTTTCCTGGCCTGAAAACCCAGAGATGTTTGCTTCAAGATAGACATTACTTGCTGTTAACATGGGGAAAAGAAATGGGCAGGATGATGTCACCGTAGTCATCAACCTACAAAAGCAAGCGCACCCCACTCGCGCTGATGGAAGAGAGCTGGCCCCGTTACTGGATCTCCATCATGTTTCCCACGCTCTGCCGCGCTTTCTCGAAAGCTTGAAGCATGGCCTCCTCATCGTTGCTGGACTGAACGAAGTCGGTCTCGCAAAGAGCAACAGCACCACACGCTTCGCGTGGGCTCTTGCCTTCGCGCACAAGCGACACGAGCTGATCGAACTTAGACGAAAGCACGTCGCAACGTGCAAGCGGCGGAAGTACCGTGCACATCGTCTCCAGCGCCATCTTCGCCTCGCGCAGCGCCTTCTCGTTGTTCTTTGCATGCTCCAAGAGATCGGCAGTGTACTCACAGAACAAGCAGCTCACAGACATCGACTTCTCTTCAGGAACCTCCTCCACTGCGGGGCCACACTCTTCGATTCGGGTGCAGATAGTCGCCACGTCCTCGTTTTTCTTCAGCGAGTCGATGATGGCATCTTGGTGCTTCATCAGCAGTTCGCACTACGCAGCATGAAAACATGGTTGTTAGGTTCACTGCAGTCGCAAAGGAATAACTGCACTCCTGTTCTTACCTCGCTGGACTCAGGGATCAATCGGCACACCGAGTTGATTCCACGCTCGAACGTGGCTAAGCTGTCCGGGCGGGTGATCAACGATGCCAACAGCAACGTATTCTGCTGGCACGTCGTGCATCTCGAGGGCAGGAAGTCCCCGCCCGTGAAGTCGAGCAGACCGGACACCAGCTTGTTGGGCGCGTCAGTGACCGTGCAGAACTTCAGCGCCTGGCAGATCGCCTGAGGCTCCTTCCCAGCTTGCAGATCAGTCACCGCTTCGTCAAATATCTTGAGGTCGTCATGACACTGCATCAAAGCCAGCCAAAACACTTCGTTAGAACTTCCAATTGTGAGAAGTTGGCGTACTTGTACACGTACCGTATCGTCAGCAGGAAGAAGTTGACACACGATGCCTGCCGCTTCACGCATCTCCTTAACTTGGTCTGGCTTCTGGTCGAGCGCATACTTGAGCACAGTAACGACTCCGTTGCAATAGGCGCATGAACTGCCTTGTTTGCCGCTAGTTTGAAGGGAGATCATATCAGCCGAAGGCATCGCAAGCTTGGCCATAGCAGGGTTGGTATCTACGGTGCAGTACTTCAGATCGTGGCAAATAGCCTTGGGCTTCTCACCCTTCTGAAGAGAATCAACCACAGCGTCGAACTGCTTCACAAATGAGTGGCACTACAAGGCAAACAAATCATATCGGTCAGCGTCATAACCACAACAACACGCACAATAAGAAAACGCCCAGCTGCCATACCTGGTTGTCGCTCGGAAGCATCCCGCAGACAACATCAGCAATTTGCCGAATCTGAGAAATCTTGCTTGGGTCTTCAGCCACAGCCACCTCCATAACGGACGCCACTTGCGTGCAGAAGAAGCACGCGTCAACAGATACCTCCATCGATTCCTTCACCATTTGAACCAGAGCAGGATCATACGCTGACAAGTCGGCGGTATCTGAAGACAGCAAGGCATCTTCGGGCAACGTGGTGTTGTTCGCTGGGCAGTAGTTCAGCGATACGCAGATGGCATGCGGATGCGTTCCGTTCTTCAGCGACTCCAGCACAAAGTCCAACTTCGCAATGTATGGGTGGCATCCAGACTCATCGCCCATTAGCGCACAAGCAGTATCCGCAAGCTGCTTGATCTGGTCGATCTTGGTGGCGTCTTGTTCATACGCAGCTTGCACCAGCGAGGTTGCGTAGTCGCAGAAGAAACACGTCTTCGTATCACATTCAACAGCATCACGGCGGCTCGCAATAGCCAACGCCAACATAGAATCAGTGAGAGAATACTCGTCCGCGATCACGTCCACTTTCTTCTTACAGAGACCGATGGTCTTGCAGATTTCGTGCGGACACTTCCCAGCCTTCTCCAACTCCACGATCTTGTCAAAGTTTTTGTTCACTTCATCGCACTTGCAGTCAGGCGTCGCCAGCTTGCAGACGTCATTCAAAATGGTCTTCACGATCGGAAGTTTTTCTGGCTCCGTCTTGTTGACGTGATGGATCACGATAGCAACGTGAATGCAGAAGGAGCATCCGTGGTTGTGGGGTTTGTGCTCCCCCGAGCTTAAGACCAAAGCTTTGTCTTCACCATCAGCGATAGCAAGCTGCTCGTCCATCGTCCCGGGACAAAACTTCAACTCCGTGCAAATTGCCTTGGAGCTCATTCCCTTCGTGATCGAATCAATGACAAAGTCGAACTCCTTCACGTACACGTGGCACGGGTTGTCCGCACCCAGCATATCACATATCATATCCGCATACGCACGAACTTGACGGATATTGGCGCCATACTGCTGAAGAGCAATCCTGGCCACAGTCGTGGCAAATTGGCAGTAGGTGCACTCAGTTTCATTACCGGGGGCCCCCTGGGTAACCGCAACCAACCCCTTCATTTCTTCTGCAATTGAAGGCGTGGCTTCTTCAGTCTTATTGCAAACTCCGAGGGATTTGCAGATCTCATGGGGGTGCTTGCCTTGCTTCTCCAATTCCACAATCTTGTCAAAGTTCTTGTCCACAACATCGCACTTGCAGGTTGAAGGCACGAGTTGACAGACGTTTGACAAAATGGTCTTCACGATAGGCAGCTTTTCCGGAGACGTGTGGTTGACGTGATGGATTACCATGGCCACGCGTGAGCAGAAGAAACAACTGCCATGCGGGTGCGGGTGAGGAGGGTGCGGGGAATGTTCATCACCTCGCATCATTCCCATCTCATTACGCGGACCATGGCCGCGGTGGTGGTGGCGACCTTCTGGCCCTTCCATTGCTTGATGCCCATGGTGGCCATGGCGGCCGTTTCGCATCATACCGACACGCGGGCTATCCTCCAAAAGAGGAGTATCCATTTGTGCTGCTGGACAGTACTTTAGTGACTTGCAAATAGCACGGGGGTGCACTCCTTTCTTCAACGAGTCGATCACCGTGTCCAGCTTGCTAACGTACTCGTGGCACGGGCTGTCGTCGCCCAGCATGCCGCAGATCATGTCAGCATAGTCGCGAATTTGATCCACTTGGTCAGGGGCCTCTTGCAGGACAACCTCCACAATAGTTGTAGCCGCGTCGCAGTAAACACACGTTTTATCGCCGCCGTCCATTCGATCCGACGGACGCACCTCGCCACGTTTTGGCTTCATGGGACAGAAACCAATGTTCCCACACACGTCACGTGGGTTTTGGCCCTGCTGCACTAGCTCCACGATGTCGCCGAAGTTTGCCTCCACTTCCAGACACTTGGAGTCCTCAGAGGCCATTTGGCACACATTTCCAAGCACAGGCTTCAGTATCTGAAGCTGATCCGGGAACTGGCTGGTCGCCAGGTAGACAATGCCGGCAACGCGCGTGCACAAGGAGCACGACGAGTCCTCCTCGACGAAGTCTTGAGTAGTCACAGCTCCGTCCTCGACCGTCTTGGACTCTTCAGGAGCAACCGGCACGTCCGCGATCTTACTGCCGCTGCCGCTGTCGGGGGAGCACATAGCGATCCGCTCGCAAACCACCAGCGGGTCCGTGCCGTGCTTGAGCCAGTCCACAATAGCGTCGTAGTTCTTCAGGAACGTGTGGCACATGGAGTCGGCCGACATCGCATCGCACAGGTCTCCGATGATGGCGCGCACCTGCTGCACCTGCTGCACTTCCTGGGCCAGCGCCTGGTCCACCATCTGAACGAAGCGCTGGCACAGCTTGCACGACAAATTGTCGGCGCCGCCCTCCAAGTCCGTGACAGTGGCCATGATGTCGCACACCTCGTCGTCCGTCTTGCCATCGTCAAGGAACTTCCGCACCACGTCCTGCGAGCTCAGCACAGTATTGCACTGCCACAAGACAAAACAACTAGCGTCAGAACCACTCCCCCACTTCTACAATCCCAATAATTGTGAATCCAGTTCTCACCTGCTCGACCAGCTCGGGGCTCTCCAGGTCGTCGCACGACGTCTCACCCCAGACCTGCAGCGATACCACGTCCACCATCGAGCGGAAGTACGTGGCCAGCGTCTGCGCTTGGACCTGCAGCTCGTCCTGCTCGTGGATCCTCTCCACGGCCTTCAAGCACGCGCGCTTTCTCTGCTGCTGCGCATCCTCGGGCGATTCGTCCTCGATCACTACGATGCGCACCGCCGTGTCCGCCTCCGGGGGCCCTTCCAGGTTGAAGAAGCGCTGCAGCAGCTCGCCCGAGCGCTGGAAGTGCTCGTTCAGCGCGGCCATGAGGCCGCCGAGGGGCTCGTCTTCTCCGCCCTCTCGCTCGTGGTGGCAGGGCATGGCAGCGTCTTCGCCGTGGCGCATGCCGTGCTCGGCGCTGGCGATAGCCGACGCGGCCGCCAGGCTCAGTAGCAGCGCGTGCAGGGAGCGCATGGTTGGGCTCCTTCTTCAAGCTGCGCGAAATCTGTGTTTGAAGGAAAGGGGCGTGAGACTCCAGCCGGCGGGGATGGATGTCATGAGACAAGATATTGCCCGCATTCCGCTGTGTCAATCTGAGGTCACGCTAAAACATACTGAAATCAAGTTAAAGTAGGTTGGTTGGTCGGGTAGAAACCAGTCTCATACCGGTGCTGAAACAGGACATTGGCTCAATAGGAGGGGATGTCACCCCTAATGTATTTGTGCAAGGAATGATGGTCGACGGTTGAAGCCTTGAGCCAATCAGATCTCGCTGCTGCAGATCCTGCAGGTTGAAGTGATCTGCTCACTTTTTCATTTTTTTCCTCGGTCTATCTGTCTAGAAGGTCTCTATAGTGCAAGCATTAACTCTCGTTGAGCATCGCCGTGAGCTGCAAACTGCCGCCCTGCGTGGACCGCGGCACCCACAACAGCAACGAGCCGCCTCCGGTGCCAGGCAGACCCAGGAATCCAGGACGCCACCGGTCCAGGTACAGCGTCTTACCGCCCAGCGCCGTCATGTTCGAGGTCCACATGACGGTCTCCCCGGCAGCAACTTTCACCTTGGCGAACTTTTCGCCACCAGACTTGACGTTGACTGTCACGTCTTTGCTGTCGACGCTATGGAACGTGACGGTGACAGTTCCATCGCCCGTCTTGGTCCAGTTGCCAGCGCTGCCCTTGAAGGCATCCCCAACCGTCTTAAGACCCAGCGCGTCCTCGGCATTGCCATCGTCGATCTCGCCCGTGAACTTTGTCGGACCGCAGATCGTTTGGAAGTACTCAGAGACGACGCCGGCGATGTTCGTCAGGTCCCACACAGCGTAGAAGGTCAGCGCCTTGTCGGCGATCTTGTACGCGTACTTGTCGGCCGTGAGAAGCGTCCCGTTGTGGCTGGTGCTCGATCGGATCAAGTCGTCCATGATGCCTCCGAAGCTCTTCCGCAGCAAATCTCGAGTCGAGTAAGCGGCGTGCTCATCCGACTCCTCGAGCAGCTCTTCCATGCAGTTGTTGGTCACCGTGGGGATCTCGCTGAGTACAAGGCTCGACTGGCTCAAGGCCACGCGAATGTCAGCTTCCGAGATTGCTGGGTCCTGCTTGCGCAGGCCGGCCACGGACATCCACGTGCGATCCAGTAGACGCTTCATGTTGTACCCGCAAGTGGAGTTCGACGTCAGTGCAGACTGCAGTGAGGCGATGTCCGCCTCGTCCAATGAGACCATGGGCTCGTCAAGCGTGAGCCTCTTCATGAACGTCGTAAACGAGGCCCAACTGGCGACGATCGTGCCGCGGTCGCTCACGATCTCCTTCACGAAGAGCTCGATCGTGTTGGTCACTCTGTCGGTCGTCCTGATACTCTCCGACACGGGCAAACCCACGCAGGTGCAAATTGTGATCGGTAAGTCGAAGACCACGTTGTCCGTCTGGTACAAAACCATTTCCAGGTACTTCTTTGTAGTGTGCGGGTTGGCCACTTTCACGCCTCGAACGAACTTGGTCAGTTGTTTCACCAGATTCATCATCTCCTTGCCGCACTTGAAACCGGTCTGGACACCCTTCATCATTAGCTTAAACTCACCGTACAAGCCGAACGTGGCGAGGGAGAGCGCCGACTGTGCAATAACGGAGACCTTGGAGACGATCTCAAGAGCACAGTCATCGTTTTGCCGGATACATTCCATCCCGCACTTGACTGGATACGAAAGGGGACACTCGGCCCAGCAAATGTCGTGGTGGTTGACAAACTCAAGAGGACAGGTCTTGGCGATGTGAGCTTCACGGTAACACGCTGTGTCGGAGGCATCACCGAGGGAAGGACCCACCCAATTGGTGTACGCTGACTCAATCGTCGATATGGTGACTCCGCTCGATGATCCGGAGAGTGCAATGCCTGATCCAGCGTCAATACTGTCGAGAGATTCATCATCGTCAGCGCTGTCTAGAGACTCGTTGTGGTTTTCGTCGACAGGAAGATAATCGTCACTATCCGACGAGCTAACCAGGCTTGAAAACTCGACGGCGTTTTCTTTGGCAGACAGAGTGGCGGTGGGTTCAGAGACACTGGAGTCGCTGAAGCTGTAGCTTTGTGCAGCAAAAGATGGTATGCATGCACTCAGCAAGGTGACGACTTGAACAAACTTCATCATCTTGATCAGCACCAAACCAACCAAACTGCGAAGCGACTGCAAAATCGAGAATGAAGTTGGTGTGCGCATCCTGGCTCCCTCCAAGGCGCCCCAGTTGGTCACAAAAGCTTGCTGCCACCAACCTGTCGCTCGAAGGATGACTGAAAGGCGTACAAGCGAACCTGTATTACACCAAGATCTGTACGTAGCACAGCAGCTCGAAACGACGAGAAGCGGACCAACTTTCACCCAGGACTGGTGGCCACTGGCGGTTCCAGACTTCGTGGCCGTCGTCAATTCCGGTGCAGAGCCTAACCTGCAAGATAAATACCTCGGAGCAGTCGTTGCATGATAATTCCGGGCTAACATTACCAGTTGAGCCAGGACTCCAAAGACCACGTCATGGCGATCTGCACGGCGATTACTTGTTGCCGCTAATGCGAACGTCGTCCGTTCTCAAGATACAAAAAGACGCAAACTTCAGGATCCGCGATTCAGATGTGCTAACTGCAGCGCTCGCGCACGCTGTACTCGTCTCAGACTGGTCCCGGAGCATGCAACGCAGCCATTCACAGATAATATTTCGAAGTCGGCGCAACACCGTCGCTGCATATACTGCTGGTTCGGTTGCTCACCCCCAGTTGCTGTTGCCTTCATGAACATCGTTCTCTAATCGCTGGACTAAGCGGGAAGGTGATTAGAAATGCTTACCACTATCGCAGTACCACACGTTTTCCTGTCGTTTGACGTCAAGTGAGACGCGACCACGAAGCCCGTCTCATGCGAGGCACGGTTTAACGATGAAGCGATGAAGCGAAGCCGCAGTGTGCAAGCAACATGAAATCGCAAACGACACAACACTGTGCGTCGCATCAGACTCTGCAGTTATGTTCTCAGCAGATGAAGGGTGTACAAACTTTGGGGCCCAATTTCACGAGAGAAAAAGTCGATGCCGCTAACGGGCTAGTACAGGTATCGTTGTTGTTTTCGCTGCAGTTTACCGTACAATTTCAATTAAGCACGGCACCATCTACTTCGGAGGTATTTGGCGAAGCAGCGCCCACCTACAATACTTCTCAAGTATGCAACCACGCAGAAGTGATCAAAAAGATCAGTGCAATCAGTAGCTTGAAGTTGCGATTTCGCAAAACTGGGCAGCGAAATGAACCACTATTTTTCTGGCATTTGGCCTCCAAGGCTCTTTTCAGATTGTAGATACTTGAGGGGTATGGAGCAGGGAGTAGTAAACAAACCATAGATGCCTCAGAGTTGTGGAACCACGACGTTCTCATCCAAATTTGTATATTGTATATTCTATTTAATTCTATAACTTTATCGCAGTCACTTGCTACAGTTTCCATTTACACGCACACTAAAACTTAGATCTATCCAAAGAGGTCACCCTCCTCTAAACTCTCACACAACAAAGGAGTACCTGGAAATGGTTCTGTACCAGACCGATAACGTCGTTTTCGACATCCCAGTGACGATTATGTCGTGTCTCGGCATCAAAGTGGGCGAGCA
>JAABLK010000971.1:0-13028 GCA_012295415.1 Phytophthora chlamydospora | reverse complement strand
CTGCTCGACTGCACTCACCCCAGCGCACCGATCGAGTCAGGACCAAACAAACGGAGGAGCATCTTTAAAAACCAAGGCGCTGGGGGGCCAGTGTAGCGCTGCCATCCAGTGCACTGCAGCCTCGGGCCTGTCTCGTGCGTGTGCCAACCAATGAGTGAGACCGAGCGCTTCAAGTACCGCTCGTGTGGTCCACTCCGCGTACGTCACTGGGCGTGTCATCGATCGCACGACCGGGCGAAAGTCTCCGGTCGCAGCGTCTGCCTCGATGGGCACCGCCAGCGACGACGAAGCGGAGACCAACGCGCGACTGCATCGTGCCCACGCGACGGACCTTCGGACGGCGCTGCAATAGCTTGATCTGGTGGATGGTTAAACGAGCGAATCCAAGGATCCGGAGGCGCGATTTCGGAAGGGCTGGGGCTGGAAGTGACTGGCGATGCCTCCAGCAGCGTGACACCACCCGCTCGCACACTGCGAGGGACCTCCAGACGCAATTCCTGCAATGGAATACAGCGATTAAGGAGACTGCTGCAGACATGCTGTGGGCACTGCACCTTTCCTGCTTCAATCATGAGCTGCGCTGGTGGTGAGCAGCCATCTCCATCGCTTTGCCTTCGTCCGAGCTGCGCGTCGAGTTGCACAGCAATGACAAGCTGTACATACTAGGATTCGGTTCGGTTCGCATGTGCAAGCGTCCTCAATAATCATAGCGTCAAGTGCCTGGATGGATCGAGCCTCGAAGGCAGATGCAACCCACGAGTCTGCTTCAAGCTCGGGTCGAATAGCAAGGAAGCAATACCTTGCTGATGCTGTAGTTAAACTCAGTATCGTTGCGTTGATCAATTGAATAAAAATGGTGGCCTCGGTGCCTGTGCTCTTCGTATACGAAGGGGGTTTGAACGCCTACTTGTCGCCTTAACCCCGTCGTGTCGTATCCCTGGTTGCTCAACTTTCCTCTTGTTACTAGTGTGTGTGCGTGTTCTCGGCGGGCGGTATGCCAGCGCCGTCGCAGATTCTTCAGTTCGTGTACATCTCGTCTTGAATAACTTAAAGGCCCCTCGGGCCCGTCAAATACGCGGGGCGGGGAAGGAATAGAGGCAGGCGAGCCAGAACGCGGGAGGTTCTGCTCGCGCGTGGTGCAGACCACAGCTACACGTAGTTGACCGGGATCATCCGCGGCCGCCGCAAATAGACGGAGCACGGACGCTCTAGCATCGCCTGGTCTGCGCTGCGCTTGCGGAGTGGCTCCTTGCACTCCACCTCCAGCTCTTGCTCCACCTCTTCTTCTTCGTCGTCGTCCTCCTCCTCAGCAGCTTCGTCCTCGTCATAGCTCGTCTTCGAGCGGCGACGCGAGCCCAGGATGATGTTGGTCTCCCGCGCGTGGCGCGTGATGATGCCGTCCGGAATGCCGGCGGCCTGGAGCAGGCGGATGCGCTGGTTGGGCGAGAACCGATGCACGCCCTCCACGCACTCGGCCATCTCGCCCACGCGTGTCGTCCACGTGAACTCGGGCGTATCCGCGAGGCCGATGGACGGGCCGCCCTTGCTGGACACGGTGCTGCCGCCCAGTCCGACGCCGAACTCGTGCACGGTGATGGTGGACCACCTCACGCTCTTCTTGGTCTTCGGGGAGGTGGCCTCCTGCTGCTGCTCATTGGTGTGCGGCTCGGGCTCCTCAGCCACGGCCTGCTTGCCGTCAAGGTGCGTCGCCGCCGCCATTGAAGGATGCACTGCAGTCTTGGTGGCCTGTCGGTGTTGTTGCCGGTGGTGCTGAGGCTGCTGACTGGCAGCTCGTGATGGGGGGCTCATTGCTGGCTCGCGGCGTTGTGGCTGCTGGCTGTGGGTGTGGTGTCTGCGGTGGCTCGGTCGGAGGACTTGCGCTGCAGCTGGCGGAATGGCGGAATGAGTGAAGCGAGCGCTGGGTTTTGTGTCGATGTGGACCGCCCGGGCTCCACGAAAGGCTCTCTCACACTGAGCGTCCGCTGCTCGTCCGCTGTCGGCGAGGCTTGGTGATAGCGGGCTAGGGCTGGCGTCCGCCACTGAGCGAGGTTTTAGCGGACGCGGCGGACGAGCGCGAGGTTTTACCGAAAGGTCGCGGCAGCCGGTGCAGAGCGTCGCGGTGGACATATTTTTTCAGTGATGAGGACCTGCCACAGACGGTGGCGCGAGTCGAAGTCTGCTGCCACCGACCCTGATTGTCGCAGAGACGTCGCGAATCAATGCGCGTGCAGCTCGGTGAGCGTCCTGCAGAGCTGCTGCCAGTCGACGCAGGAAGCCCTGTACGGCTGCACGAAGTATACCTGGTACGTAGCAGCGGATGCTACGCTTCGTGCGGCGCCTTGGCTCGACTTGGTGTCTGCCCGAAAGCCAGCTGCTGCTGCCGACTTATGCCCGCTTAAGTGCGTTAATCGCTGTCCCTGCCATATTCGATTGTGTAACTGTTCGATGCCTGCGAGATCCGATATTCAAGTCGAGATGGCTACATGGCTAGTGCCACCGGACGTCCTCAGGCCAAAATCAAGAGACGGAGCGATGACGCGCCGGCCAGCTTGCGACCACGAGCTCACCACGGGGCCTTCGCCAAGGCTGCTGCTGAGGCAGCGGTGACGGCAGACAGGTAGTCGAGACGTCTGTGCTCGCCCTCCATCCATATATCTGCTGCGTCAATGCATCTCGACGCCCTCGCTCTGCCCGGCAGCGCTACAGCTCGGCTCAAGTCAAGTGAACGCCGCCGCCTGAACGCCGCCGCCCATCGCTCAACTCGTGCCGGCGTCGTGATGGTACCACGGCGACGCGACTCCGAATTACAGCACCGATTTGCTGTCTCTTGACGGCGAATTATCTCTAATACCCTTGCCATCCGTTCTCGCAGGTGCGTCCACTGAGCGGACGTATCGAAAACCGAACACCTCAATCCACCTGATGGCGGTCGAGATCAAGTCTAGGCGACCACTGCTCGAAGTCGACGCGCAGGGTCCTCTATTCGGAGCTGAAACTTCATTTCGCTTTTTGCGGGCCATCACGCACATCCGCCATGCCCACGCAGCGCTACATCGCGCTGCAGATGCTGCAGGACCGCGCGCTCTGGGAGATCAAAGGCCCGCGCAGACGCCGTGCCTCCACTGCTGAGCTGCGTAGACGCCTCTCCGCCGACTTGCCAGATGCGCACGTCGGTGCGTGGTCCGCGAGCAGGCATCGCCCGGCGGGAAAGCTGGTGGAGAGCACGAGCGACCTGTCGCTTCTCGTGGCATACGTGGAGAGCCACAGTATCGCTGCATATGATGAAGATCAAGCGAAGAACAGGGGGACGCTGGTGGACGCTGCAGCCGCAATGGCGGTCAGGAAATCGCTGCCCGAGGACGAGGAAGTTGAAGATGAGGCGGAAACGGTGCTGACGCTGGAGGAAGAGGAGCTGGTCGACTACCGAGAGGAGGAGCCAATACTGGAGGACAAGTGGCAACTGTCTAAGGAGACTTTGTTCCTGGTCTCCGCTTTCCTGGTGCTCTTCACGTCGGGAGGGCTCATCTTAGGGTAGTCATTAGTGCAATGTGAGTTGCTAAAACTCTATGTGATGACTGACAAGGTTGTTGTTATGCAGATTTGGGCCAGTGTACTCGATGCTGGTGAAAGAGAAGCAGTGGGTCGAGCTGTGCTCTGATGAGGAGCGGGCCGACGCGAGCGGGGGCGTACAATGCGCCGCGCAGGAAGTTCGGCTGCAGTACGTCTTCTCGACGGGATTCCTGTGCCTCAGCGCAGCCAACGCCTTCTTCGGCGTGTTCCTCGACGTCGTGGGGCCTCGGGTCACCATCATGTTGGGACTCACGCTGTCGGCGTTGGGGAACTTCGCACTTGCCTTTGGTGAATCGCACGCTGGAACCGGCGCGTGGGTTATCGTGGGCTATTCGCTCGTCGGGGCAGGGGGAACGGGCGCGTACCTGGCAGCCTTTCAGATTCTTCAGCTGTATGAGGTTCAAGGCGTGGTGTGTAGTACGCTGTCCAGCTTGTTCAACTGCTCAGGATATGTGTACATGCTGCTGGGGGTCGATGGCGTCACGCGGACAGTCTTCTTCCGCGTTTACGGGTAAGATTCTGTTCCCATGCTTCGTGCAGTTGTCGTGGGGTTGACGCCACAGTCATTTGTTTTACTTGCTTTCGGTAGAGTTTTGGTGAGCGCGTGTGCCCTCGTTTGCTTCTTGTTGTTCCCGACAAACAACATCACGAGGCCACGCGACTATCTCGCGATTCCTCTTTGCCGCTTCGAAATGCCTCGGATCAATGTAGGGTGTTCTGGCTGTTAAGGGAATAATTCCGGTGTAAAATCTATCTAACACTATGGCGCTGGTTGTTTCTGTAGGCACCAATTGGGCTTCTGGACGGCATGCGTGAAGAGCTCAAGCGGCAGGATTTATGGTTCTTCGCCCTTCTGTTCGGATGGGTCTCGCTCATTTTTGCGTTCGCCGGTGGAGCGATTCCAAGCTTGCTCGTGAAACTCGCCGGCGATGACACGAGCTCAGCGTCTCTGTTTACGAATGTCCTTTACCCCATTCTCGTGAACGGGACGTTTGGCTATTCTCCCATTGTGGGCTACGTCATCGATCACTACGGCTTCAAGGTGATTTTCATCGCTTGCATAGCGCTACTGCAGCTTTTTATCGCCTTGATGCTGGTGCCTTCCCTCCGAGTGCAACTCGTCATGTTCATCGTCTACGCAATGGCCCAGACGTGCTTGTACGCGCTGCAATTTGCTTACATCAGTAAGTGCTTGCCTTTTTGCGGTGATATGGGGTCCTCTTTGATCAGGCTTTCTGACCATGTGCGCGCGTCTTCTACTGCAGTAATGTGCTTCCCTGCCGAGCTGTATGGCACGCTCCAAGCATTCCTGGCCACGGTCTCGTTCTCGTTCGGGCTGTTGAATTATGTCATCAATCCGTGGACCCAGCTGTACTTCGATGGAGATTACACCCTTGTACTGATGCTTCTGGGGCTCCCAACCGTTGTGTTTTATGCTTTTATTCACGTGGTTCAAGGCTGCGAGCACCACACGGTTTCTCACAAGGCGAAGACAGAGTCTGCAGCCAGAGATTCGCTTGCCGAGGAAAACACGAGGCTTCTATAGACGAGTTCTACCGCTCACTGTGCACTGTGGGTACTGACAGTAACATGTTATAGCCATGTCCGTCAAAACTAATCCTCAAAGTCTTCGCTGTACTCAACAGGCCGCACTTCAACGTCCCCCTCGTCTGAATACGCTGGTGATGATAACCCATTTGATGAGCCAGATTCGAGCAGCAGATCTTCGTCGCTGTATGCGCTGTCGCTGGGTGCTTGTGCTGCTGGAAGCTGCGATTCTTCTTCTGCGTACTCGGGAGCTGAGGTTGTTCGTGCGACTGATTCCTCGGTGAATGGCGCTGCAGGGAACAGCTTGTCCACGAATGCCAAGAACTCAGCTTTGCTCCAGCAGCCGTCTCCATCCACGTCGAAGGCGATCAGTAAGACTCGGGCTTCTTTCTCGGCCAAGGCCACGCCGAACGAGACAAAACCGTGGAGTAGCTCTCGCACTGCAAGACTGCCGTTGCCATCCACGTCGAAGCGCTTGTACAAGCTGGCAGCGAACTCAGCTCCACCGGACTGGTGGTGCTCGGCCTGCCAGCTTTTGATAACCAGGCGGAGGATCTCTTCGAGGTCTCGAGGTGGGAAGGCCCACGCACTCAGCTCACTGGTTGTGATCCAGCCACTCCGGTCTTTATCAAGACTCTCCACAACCCGGTCGATGGTCTGGATGGAGACCGAGCGAACCCCGCCCAACTTCGCACGGAGCGCAGCCTTGAACTCTGCTACGCGTATTTTCATCTGAACAGGTTCTCCTTGTCGAGTTGTGGCAGTTCGCATGGCACCCGGCAATGCAGAGAACCAGAGGATCAAGCGCACGGGGTCGTTGCTTTCGGAGTCTTTCAAGGCCCTCCGCACGGCTTCAATCACCACAGGGTCACTGCTTTCTTCAGAGCTCTCGTGCTGGGCGAACGTGACCAATTCTTTGAGTGTGGTGACGCCGTTGGCGTTCAAGTCCAGAAGCGCTATCATCTCCCGAGCCACCAAGGCGGCTGGGTGTTCCGGCATGGTAGAAACACCGCACAGCTGCATCGTGATGTCTTCTCCGACGATGGAATGCAAGTCTTGGCTCTCAAGGAATACGCGGAGTTCGTCTTGGTTGATTTTGCCGCTATTGTCGCGGTCGATTTGGCGGAATAAGCTTGTGAGGTTGGCTTTCTTCCTCTCGAGTGTCGCTGACGAGGACTGTTCATATGGGGAGAGTTTGTCCAGAAGAAATCGTAACGCTTTCGCCTTGATCGTTGCTTGCTGCAACGCTGTCGTACGCCCCGGGTTTGCCACAATGGGATCATCGAGAGATGGATTCGTACGTATTCGCAACCAGACGAGCAATTCGTCAAATGAAATGGATCGATCGCCGTTGCGATCTAACCGCACAATGAGCCGAGCAAGCTGAGCCGGCGTCACTCCAAGGCGTTGACGAGTGAGTGCACGCATGAAGTCACGAATGGAGCAGTCTTGCTGGTTCTTCCGTTCGTAGGCTGCTCCAAACACGAGACGCACGGCGTCTTCGATACTCTCAGTCTCAGTCTCAGCCTGTTTAACGCGAGTCATGATTTCTTCTCGGATGCGGTGCCCCAGAAGCCCCAGTTCGTCTTCCTCGGATGACGAAGACGAGTGTGCCAGCACGAATGAAATGAACTCCGCGACGCCGACGGTGCCACTTGCGCTATCCCCGATGAACAGCTCTCGCATCAGAGAAACCTTGTCATTGCCGAGTCGAAGGGTGAAATGCGACATACACGCCACCAGCTCGTCCACATCGAGCTGCCCGTTCCGATCCGCGTCAAACTCGGAAAATATTTGTGCGAGGGCCTCTCGAAAGGCTCGGTAATCGGTCGACGGCTTGCCAAGCGCTGTCAGGAACGTCGTCGCTGACTCGTATACAGCTGCCCTGAACGCTCGTACGGCCATGACTAACGCTTCTTCGTCAGTGTCTTGGCCGTCTTGGACATCTGGTTCTTCACTGTCACGCGCGTTGTCTTCTGGATAACTAGCGTCAGGTCGGGTAGAATCCTCTACAAGCTTCGTGGCCGCTGGTTCCGTCACTGTTTGGATCAACTCGAAGCCTGTCATGAACTGCTCGAACGTGATAAGCAGCGGCTTGGATGGTACGCCACACTTGGTGCGAATCAACGTGATTAGGCTACGAAAACAAAGCGAGTTAGTCGCCATTGCTACGACGTGGCGTTGGCTTTACGTACGCGCGAGTGATTTTGCGGTCAAGCCTGACTCCGAAGCTTCTCGCTCCCAGTCTCAATTCAGCCCGATCAAGCACATCGTCTTTGCGGAGATCGATCTCGGAGAAGAGCTCACGATAATCGATTCCCTTGGCTCTGTGTGCTAGTACAAACACCCTGTGCAACTTGCGCCAAGTCGCTACGAGGGCATCGACCACTTCCTTCGAAGGCGATGCGGATGGAGACGGAGCGTCGTCACTAGCGTCTTCATTGCTGTGAATGGACTCCGGCGGTGACATCGCACGCTGTTTCAGCTCCAGGTCAGCTATCCACTGTCTCATCTCGCGCTCGCTCTGTGTCATTAGCAGCATCTCGATCTCCTGCTTCCGCACTTCAAGTCGACGAGGATATTCCTTGACGTGGAGGAATCGCTTCCACGCTGCCTGGACGGCAGTAGCAGCTTGAGTTTCCTCCGCAAGGCGTTGATCGTACAGGGCACTCGTGATGCTGCGGAAGAACGTCTGGATCTTTCGTGCTGCGCGCTGCGTCCGGTTCTCGCTGACTTTTGCGATGCGAGCCTCGTAGTCGTCCCGTTGTTGCCGCTCCAAAACTCGTTGGAGAAGACGTTGCTTCTCTTCTTCGATGCGCTGCGCTTTGGAAATCTCCTTTTCCAGTCGACGTTCACGCTCGCGTTCCTCCCACGTCTTGAGGAAGACGGGCTTCTTGGACGAAAGCGATTCTGTCGGGGAAAGAGGTGGGCTAACCGCTGTCGTCTCGGGTGGCTTTGTACCAGTCGGCGAGTTAGGCAGCTTCTGCTGAGCTTCGGTGAACTTGGCGTCTCCATTCTTCTCCAGCACGCGCTGGTACGTTGTGATGAGCAAGTCCAGGTCGTCATGCTCCTTTTGCAGACGCTTCCGCTGCGTTCTCTGTATCAACCAGTGAGTTAGATACACAAGAACGGCTGTGGTGAGATGGAATCAAGGTGCTCGTACCAGCGACTTGTTTTTCCTTGTCAACTGCGATCGCGTGTTAGTCAAGGCTCGATAGTCGTCGCTGTAGCCTTCAAGTCGCTGCGATAAAGTGTCGACGCAGTGATCGAGATACTGCGCCGCGAACTGACACGTTTTGAATGCTGTGAGGTGGTCATCGTGGATTTGGAGACCCTCGTCATCGTCCAGCTCCCGTTCAAGGTCGCCAAACAGCACGAGGTCTCGAAAATTCGCAAGCCGCTCAACATTCGCCTAAACAATACTTCGGATCAACAATAGCCTTTGCCAGACAAAACGCAGAAGAGATAGGATGCTCACATGAAAGAAGAGCTGTCGAGTGCTGGTGGATGCGATCAAGGACCACTCGACTGGCAGGAAAGGTTGCGTGAAAGCGAACGCGGGGTCGGCAATGCTGGCGGATTCCTCCTCCTCCTCCACGTCCTCCCCACTTTCCGGATCTTCTTCGCCGCTCTGCGTCTTCCGGTGCTTATTCTTCGCTTTTCGCTTTCGACGCTGCAGGATCTCATCCCGAAGGCGAAGCACTTTCGTGTCCGACGTGAAGATGCATTCGACCTCAAGACTCAAGTCTGACGCTAGACCATTAGCTTCAGACGTTCGCAGGGGGAACCACAACGCTCCAGTTGTCAAGGAATCACGTGACGTGTCGCCACTTATCATCGCCTCGCTACACTGCTGCTGCAGCTGGTACAAGGATACGGATGCCTTGCCCAGGAACACGTCGAAGCCGTTGTCGAAGCGGTTCCAGAGCTGAAGCTCCACCCAGTCCACCACCGAATGGACGTTGAATACCTCTGCATTCATGGACGTCCAGGTCGCAGTGTACTTGCCATTCCGTTCTCGTTGTCTTCGGCAGACGACATCCTCGCCGTCCTCTCGGCTTTCCACCAAAAAGGTCCGCGATCTTCCGGACGCTTGTCGCCCTTGTGACTTGGGGTCATTGTACAGAAGTCGCACGAACGGGTGGAGGTGAGACGATGCTAGACCCGTAGCCGCTAAAGCTCGCACTTGTGTTGCTGTCCAGCTGTGCTGTTCACTTGATACACTCATGTGCACAGCGAGAGGGGAACCGATCCGCTTTTCACGCAAATGAACGAAACGCCAAAGCGTCCGTTCCGAACCAGTGCTGGAAACCAACTCGACAATGGACAAGGCGCATGCCCTGCGCCAACCTTCTCCGCCGATGAAGCCAGGAGATCGAAAGGCAATGAATCGGGCGCCGGTGCCACCTCGTGGGGCTTTCAGCGCTCAAATGCTGCGGCCACCTCGTACCCCGACGTTTTCGACGGATAGTGCACTACCAGAAGACGAAGACGGTGAATTCTCCTATGACTACGCCTTCGTAGCTTCGCGCAGGGCATCAATCAGTGAAAATCAAGCCTTGTCACCTCCGCCGCCACCCCCGCCGCTCCCTTCCAGTAGGGGTTTCCACCGCCAAATGGTTCCTAGATCTACAGCTCCGACGCCACGATCCCCATCCGTGAAAAGCCTAGCTAATGGTCGAGCTGTGGTGAAAACCGCAGCAGCCGTCAAGTCGAAGAACCTGATGCAATCACCGAAGGCAAACAACGACGATCGACCGAGCAACCAAAGCACAGAAATGCCGACTCCCAGCGTGCACCCGATCGATACACTGTCCAAGAAGCTTCGACAGCAAGCGATGGAGTTGACGCATGTGTACGAAGAACTGGAGAAGCAGAACCTCCAAATCGACGCTTACAAACAGCAAGTTCAGGATCAGAAGCGAGAGCTGGAGCAACTTCGAGTTCAACGTAGAAAGTCGGTCGAGAGCAGCTCAAGAGTTCCGCGAGTTGGGGCCTTGGAACAGCAGAAACGTGCTGCCCAGCTGATGATCGGTTCGTCGTCTTCCGGCGCTTCACTTGGCCAGAAGCGAGGGCAGCTGGACCGCCAGCTGAAGGAGGCTGAACGCGAAAAGAAGAAGTACGAGTTAGCAGCGAAGCGCATTGAAAAGGCTCTCGTGGAGCTGCAAGTGTTCCAGAATGACCGGATGGAGAAACTTATCCCAACCGAAAGCTCTTCAAACCAAGGAGAAGACGATCTGGAGGCCGTCTTGAACGAACAGCGTGCGTATATCCGTGTGCTTGAGGAAGCAGTGCACCTCAAGGCTACGGACTTTGAGGTCACTGGGCACGAAGAGCTGCTCGTTGTTCTAGCTGAGCTACGGCACACAATTTACGAGCAGGAGAAGGATGTCGAGCAGAAGAACAGTCAGGTTTTATCTATCCAGGAGCAGCTTGAGCAGGAGCAGAACCACCACGTAGCGACGAAGGACCTCCTTGTCGTTGCCCAGAGACAGCAACAAGACATGGCTAAGCAATTTCACGAGCAGGAGGCTGCATTACATGACCAGATCAACGAGGCACGAAGGCAATTGCAGCAACTCCAAGGTGTTTCAACCGATGCTCAGCGCACGGGAGAAGCTCTGCACAACCGGTTAACAGCAGCTACAAAGAGTCAAAACCTGTCGGAAGCCCAACTTGAAGATGCCAAGCGTACTACCCAGAAACTTCAGCAACAGCTCGAAGAGCTTTCAACCAAGTACGAGAAAGCGGCACTACAGACGGTGACTCTGCAGGGGGAATGCACGAAGAAGCAGTCGCATCTTGACGAACTGAACGCGCTACAGGAAGAACTGCTCGGGTCAGTGGACAAGTACGTGGGGAAAGTGAAGAAATCTCGTGATAAAGTGGAGCGACTCGAATCAGAGCTGCAATCTGTCAAGGAGAAGGAGGCACTTGTCCAAAACAAGTTGGAGGATACAACACGAGCGTCAGCTGAACAGATCGCTGCGTTGCAAGCACGTCTGGATGCTACGGAGCACTGCGAACAGCAGTTTAAAGAGCAAATCACTGCACTGGAACAGGGGAAGAGCCGTTTGGTGAACACGCTTGCCGAAGTAGAGCGAAGCTTGCAGGATCAGGTCCAAGAGAGTAGCGAGCAGCAGCAGGAGACCGCCAGGAAAGAACAGAAATGCCGACAAGTTGAGGAAGCAGTGGCGGAATTGGAGGCAGCGCTGTCTACTTCGTTGCTCATGATGCTGGAGAAAAGGTCGAAGGACTCGGAGCAACTGGCTGCCGTAGATGTAGAGAGCGACTCGGACGAGCACTCGTTTCTGCTGGACAAATTCGTGCTCAGCGAGTTGCGTGTCTGTTGCCAGGCGCTTGGCACGCTCACGACAAGTAATGCACCAGCCCAGTGTACAACGCTGTACCCGTCATTCCCTGAAATCGTAGCCCAAGTAGCAGCAATTGGGGGGAAAGTTCTGGAAGAAGTGACTCGCGCTCTTGCGTCTTGGTCGAACGAGCGCACCAACTTGGTTGAGGCATGCGCAACGCTGGATTACACTGCAAGAATGTGTCAAAAAGAGATGGAGAAGCGTCACGAAGAACTTGGAAACTATCGACAGCAACTGTCAGAGGTGAGAGAGGCATGCGAGAAATACCACAAAGTGCCGTCACTGATACCTTTTCTTGATGTTTGCTTAGCGCACGTCGGAAGTCGAGGCTTTTGCCATGCAAGTTGATGCGCTGGACGAGCAGCTCCGCAGGGCTGAAGCCGAATACGAAGCGTATCACGCACTGGAGCAGCACTCAGCCAACCAAGAGAAGGCTCTGGAGGCGAAGCAAGCGTTGATAGACGAGCTCTCGACTGAGAATGATCGGCTAGCGGCAGTGGAGAACGCGTACTCCGTTCAACTCGCAACGAATCAACGATACGCTGAACGGCTTCAAGATCAGCACGAGGCAATGAAGGAGCAACAAAACAACGCCGACGAACTCGAGCATGCCCTTGAAAACGCGGCCATCTTTGCTGAACAGCAGAACGAGTGCAACCAACAGGTTAGTACAAAGTATCGCCCCCGTCTCCGTGTTGGGATTAACCGAGTGCTTTCTTGCTTTCCAGTTGAACTCGCAGCTCGGCGAGGTTGAGAACACCAAGCGGGAACAAGCAGAGCGTATCAAGACACTTGACGTGCAGCTATCAACCTTCTCCAGTCGGTTCATGGCGTTCGTCAAGCAGTACACGACCGTCTTGCGTCCCGCCGCAGCAACTAACCGCGGTTTGCAGGATCACCTCAGCCTCTTCGATGCAGAAATCCAGAACGGCGACGTACTGCGACTGCTTCAGCTCTTCCCGGCCTTGCTGGAAGAGTACATTTCAGCCTGCACCAACAATGTCGAGCTCATCGACTCTAGAGATTCCTGCTGGATGTCAAAGACAACAGCCTGCCCCGTGAAGAGGAAGAAGAAGGCAGTCGGGTGGTCCTCGGAGATCCCCCGGGAAGACCACGGTGATACGAGTGCATTGCCGCCAACTCACGAGGCTCCACCCATCAAAAAGCCATTACCACTGGAGATTGACATCACCAGGAGACCACAGTTCACTACCGCAACGCAGAAAGAGGAGGCGCAACTGGCCCAACAGTTGGAGCTCATCCGAGGAGCCTTCCAGAGCTACAAGGAGGACACGGAGACGCAGAGATAGCAACACAGGACGACGGAATTAAGCTACATGAAATGGACACTATTATGCAGTGCTTGAGTAGCTACAAAGTATGCTGCAGTTGCAGTAGTTGAGCATTGGGATCCCTCGATAGACAGGGAGGCATTACTTGGATGGCAAGGAGGCGGCTGGCAGGGATGCAAGCTGAGCTAGCTGCGGACTTGCTTGGACGGATGCATGGTGGCGTTACCAGTTGGTGGCAGGCGCC
>JAABLK010000970.1:0-13049 GCA_012295415.1 Phytophthora chlamydospora | reverse complement strand
CCATGACACCCGTCCCCATGCAGGGGTAGGTATAATTTTGTGATTGTTGTATTTTTGTAAGGTTGCTATAAAGCGTTGATTATAATATTGTATCGATATTAACCTGACAGCATTGTGTAAACTCTAGTTCGCAGCCAATCATGTCTCGATTTCAACATATTAGCGAATTGAAACGCGTTCCTTCACTATTTTTAACCAATTACAGAACTTCAGTCTATCTTGAGATGCTTCCAACCCTTACAGCAATATCTGGAATCGAAGGAATATATTTGATATCCAGTACAAAAATCAATACAAATCTCTATTTAGATAATATCGATCGGTTTCCAACCGTCATGCGCGCTGGAGCAGTGTTTGGCACAGCCAGCATGTCGGTGTCCTCGGTGCTGCCTGCAAACAGCGTGCGAGCGCGCAATACTGCTGTCGCGTCGTTCACGATTTTCTAGAGATTCAAGGTATCACACTCGACGAGGTGCAGTCTCGAATTGACAAGGGTTTAGGGTTTACATCCGAAAAAAAAACATTGTGTTTGATCCTAGACAAGTATGCAGTTCATTTGATCTCAAACGGGGCAAGAACCGAGAGCTTCTGGCTCGCAACTTCGTCATGTCTTACTTTGGGCAGGCGGAGAACTGGTTAGTTGATAGTTATCCAGCTCAATGTATAGTAATGGGTAAGAAACTCCGGAAGCTGGGTTCGAACCTCTCATCCTGCTGCACAAATTGCACTAACGAACTAGCAGGAAAGCAGGCTCCACCATGTACGAAGTCCGACCTGAAAATTATTGTGTCAAGTCTGTACGAACACGCATCATCATCCTAGGATTACCTCGACGCCGCCCTTGTTACCATGATGTGGAGCAACTAGAGAGAAGCCAGCTCAGTGTCTATCCAGGTATGTGAGTGTCTTTGATAATGCATTTAGAATCATAATTCTATGGACTCTGAACTGAATCTAGGTGGAATGATATTCCTGCGCTTCAAGCGCATCAAGACGGCCTTGCGGCAAGACGTGTCGCACTTCCTCGATCCGATACAATACACGAATATTGCATGACACGTGACGATGGCGACTGGAATCGAACCAGCCACAGAGAAAGCACTGGCTTCTGTCCTTGAGGATGTCATCATATTTATTAACACTGCGCGCTACACGCGCGCTTCGGACAGCGAGCCGACACCTAATCCACGCGCTGAATCGTGTGGTCTCGAATGGCCTTGTGCGCCAGCACCGACGAGACGGCAAAACAGGGGCAAGCACCAGTGAGACGGCGAGTGTGAGCACGAGCACAGTAATGCGACGACACAGGGCAGCGCGATGTCAGGTGCTGCGGGGCAGCGCGTGGTGGGACGCCACGGTGTAGCACAGCGGGCGGAGCTTGACTTGGCTTGGGCGTGGTAGCTTGGATTGACTTGGGCGCGGCGAATCGAAGAAGAGTGGGCCACGCGGCGTTCCCTCTCTGGGTTTGGTACACTGTGCCGATTTCTAGATACCCCGAATTACCGGTATGGGTTGGAGCTTCGTTGAAGTGGTTGGCATTTTTACGGTATGGATGAATATCATCATATCTCCGACCATACTTGAATTCACTATGTTTAACATTGACAAATTAAACGAGCAGGGCCTGTTCAGGCCCAATCAGGAATGTTTAGAGATAGAGCATCAACCAATCAAATTGCAGTTCTCCTGTCGCAGGGCTTGTGCCCGCCTCTCCGACATAACTGCGCCATATGTTGATATGCCCATACGAAGCGCCAGTCACTCGCATATTTCACGAATAGCACTCAAGCTCCGACCTCTCCGACCAAAGATGAGCCTCATCGACCTGGCGCCCGCAAACACGAAGCGTGCCCGGGAAAACGCATCGCGCGCCTTTCTCAAGTTCCCGGAAGACGAGGAGGTTGCCTGGGACTACTTAGAGACTTGCATAAAGCGCCACAACGCAGCGCAAGTGCTGGAGGCAGTGGTGGACAAGTTCGGCATCTATCTTGCGTTCAAGGAGGGCCGCAAGGACCAGCTACTTGCTCATCACTCCGTTATGCAGTACTTCAGGCTAGCCAAGAACTGGCTGTTGGAACAGTTTCGTCAGCATCGAGCCTTGGTTGACAAGAACCGGGCCAGATGCTAGAGCGTCATTGCATGAAGCGCGAGACCGGGGCGTTTGTGAAGAAGGCTCCGGCATGCACGAAGACGGCGCTCAAGAAAATGATGGAGTACCTGCATTCGACGGCGGTTATTGCTGCTGACTACCAAGTCGCGGCGTTGGTAGCATTAATGTGGTTCTTATTTGGGCGCGCATTGGACCTTACCATGTTTTGAAATGCAAACTTGTCCATTGGTTCGGGCAAGATCTTCTTTGTCCGCTTCATCCGCATCAAGACATCGGAAGAGCAAGGCCTGTTTCTCTTTCCCAACGATGACTTCACCACGTGTCCGCTGCTCGCCGTATCGGTTACTCTTGCGGCTCAAACATCGCCGAGTATTTTCGTGTTGAGCGAGCTTCCTGAGCAGACGGAAGTTTCCCAAGCTTCTCTGTCTCCACCCACTCCACTCATCGACCTTCTGAATCACCACCCACAAGTCGTAACTCCTCCCCAACATTGGGCTGGCGAAGCTGGCGATGGTACGAGTACCGATGCCGCGCCTGGTGTGCACAGCTACGTCAACCGCGTCCTTGATCGGATTGCAGAGGAGGCAGGAGTCGTCGAGCAATTGGCATCGCATTCCTTCCGCCGTGGAGGGGCGCGACACGCCAATGGAGCTGGCTTGCGTGCCCAGTGGAGCTTTAACCGAGGCGCTTGGAACATGACGGCGGCGAACAAGGCCTTCGCGTACGTCTTCAATACACCGGCCGAAGATCACCAGGTGGCTCACGTCTTAAGTGGCCGCGAACCGGATCAAGAACTTCACGTCCTCTTGCTTGATGGCTTCGACTCAGCTACGCAGACGAAAAACCACTCGATAGCGGTGGCTCTCTTCAACGCGTCCTACGGGCTCAAAGCATCACAGTAGTACTGTACTCGACACGCTTATGGATTACCTATCCCTCGTTGAAGAAGCTCAATGAGAACGACCTTCTTGAGAAGCGCCTGGAAGCATGTACGATCCAGCAAGGCCATTCCGTCAACGAGCTCCTAGCTTGGTCATCACACCTGACCAGCAACGAGAGTACAAAACAGTAAAAAGGCATCAACACCCCAGAAACAACTGCCGACATCACCAAGCACCCCGTGTTTCTCCACCAAGCAGCTGTGATTAAGCAGTTATTCCAACTCAACAGCGAACGACGGGCTCTCGAATCTCTACGCTAGAAGATGTAGTCTACACCAAGACACAGAAGACAACACAGGAGCAGACCACTTCTAACACGGGACGAGTCAAGTCCCCCACTTTCGAAGCAAATGCGACCTCTTCTGAGGAACCGATGTGGGAAATATGGGAATTTTCAGTTAGAAAATGATCTACGAAGCTAGAGAGGATACGCGCTGCCACTGCTTGCAATGATGAATGCCTTTCAGCGCTGGGTCAGTTAACGAAGATCGTTTACCCGTTTTCTCACAGCCGATGAGTGAGAAGTCTGACTCGACAGTGGCAAGCCCACCGCAGAAGCTGGCTAGCGTCGGAAACCTGGTGGAAGTGTCCACGAGCTGCCACATTTCCTGAAAGCTGGCCAGGCGGCAGTTGAAATTGTTGATTGCAGCACGAATGGGCTTGTTGGTGCTGTACTCTGAAGTGAGGCGCTTGAAATCCTGATCTATCTGATCGATGCCTTCCACTCCAAAGGTCTCGCTGGTCATTAATGGTGGCTGCCAGTTCAGTCCTTGATCTTGATAAGATCTCTTTCGGAGTTACAGGAGGTAGTGGTTGGTTTGTTTGAGTGAGCTCGTAAATACTAGCAATAGCTAGCACATACATCCTGGCAACAGCGGCTACAATGGTCTTCTTCTGGGTAGATGTTAGTAATGGCAGGCTCGTGCATACCCACAGGTCGAGGTTGATCACATACGACGTCACGGCCTCGTGTGAAATGACAAAGCTGCCGTTGATTTCGTACTTCTGCGAGTCCACATCTTGTATTGCCTCCTCAGAGAGCGGACCCTCAGTGCCACTCAAGATCAGGAGCTTATCCACAAGGCCAAAACAAAAAAACGATCTTATTGCTGCTTAACCAGCGCCGACAAGCCTTGCAACGAGTCGAACACTGCATTGGCTTCACGGGCCACTCCCGGAGCGCATAGAGAAAAATCCACCACACGAGGTTCGGAGTGCTAGACGCTTCTGTCTGAGATAGATGCAGTCGTAATTTATATCCATTTTGGCAAAAAGCCAATTTGCCACGCTATACATTGATAGCTATCTTGGTTTTGCAACGTTCGGGCAAGTCGTTTGCATTTCTGCAATGAGTTTTTTTTACGACATAGATGACCGATCAGACTGGTAAGCTTGTCCAGATACGTTTCATTTAGCGCTTGCGAGAAAATCCTCTGCATCTTTAGATCGAGCTGGACACCACACTCGAGTGATCTCGTGCTCGGCTTAGTCTTCGATGAGTGTCACAAGGCCATTATTCATTCCTACCATTGTGGCAGCCCCATCAGTCGCCAAGCCGAGTATCTGGCAGCGCCACTGAGGCACCAAGGCGTCCAAAAATCGTTGTAACACAGCAAATATGTTGGTTGCTGTGTGACGATCGTACAGCGGAATCGCAATAAGATGTTAGTTCTGGATAGCACCGCTCTGGTAGAATCGACATCGAAGATCCACATATTAACGTCCTTGGTGCGTCCCGCAGTCGAGAGCAAGTGAGAACGTCCACACCGCTGCAAGGCACTGGGATAGCCGTTGCAGAGACACAGCGCACACAATACGTGCGTAACGGGCGACAACAATTTCATTGCACTCCCTTTAGCAGGAAACGTTCAATCAAATGAATGAAAATGGTGCGAACATGCAAGCATACAAAATTATTTATATTAAACTAAACGGCGTGGCTGCCGTCCACCACGACGATTTTACCGCTGTCCTCGTCGCCTTCCACGCCACTGTTTTTTACGCCGCAACCCCAGCGAGGTGCCGCCGCCCACGCCATCCCTGTCTCCACGCTGCTGCCCTCCACACCGCCCTTCATCCACGCTGTTCTCCGCTACCACCTTCCTCCACGCATCGACGCTGCCGCCTTCACTGATTGGGCTGCCAGTGGTGCAGTCTGCCCGCCCAGCCTGAACCCAGCCCATCCTGAGAGCTATCGCGTGTCTGTCCACCCGCAGCCGTTGCTCGGCTGCAGACTTGTACACAGCGTGTGCAGTGGTGGCTTGCAGTACGAAGGACAGTTTGACGATGAGGATCGTTAGTGGTGAGCGACCGCAACATCGCGTAGCACGGGATGTGAATACCTTAATGTTGCTAGTCTATTTGTATACTGGAATACAACTTTGCGGAGCGGCGTGTGTGCTGGTGCAGGTTGAGCTCTGCCTCACCACTGCTTTTGCTGCTCTGCGAGCACGCAGAAGCTCGACCCCCCCCCCAGACACATCAGAACCTCGATGAGACTGCGTGGGGGCGTGCTGCAGCTGGTGCGACTACGATCGGCGCGAGATAATGGAGCGGCTTCGTCACCTGGAAAAGCTCGTCTGCGGTGGACCACGCTCTGCGATGCCATTGCGGGAGGCGCGAGGGCTCTGGAGCGTTGGCGAGGCAATTGTGCGAATCTCGACATGACCGACTCGTCGCCAGAGTCGTCGTCAGGGAATCTCAGACTACGCGCCTGTTAAGAGTGCGGGACGTCAGGCGTGGTAATCGTCGCAGGAACATATGGCTTGAGGCGCCCGACATAGAATGTTGGGTGGAGTCGCATCGTGGTAGGAATGTCTAGCTTGTAGACATCACCGAGATCCTTCAAGATGTTAAAGGGTCCAATAAAATGAGGCGCGAGTTTGTTCGCACCCAAGTTTGTAACCGCAGTGCCTTGAATGCCGTCGGTGGATAGAAGCCCTCGCTCGTCTCGCCCGCCGATCTGCGTTCACCTTCTGCCTGCCAACAGCAGCTGGGAGAGCGTCACGGAATAAACGCACGACGGCTTGATGGTGTAACAGGAAGTCGGAGACGACATCTGAGTCAATCAGCGTCGAAGCTGCATCGGGGAGAAGTTTGCAGCGCCAGTCACACATAGGCCGTCATATGCCACGCAGTAGAGTGCGTAGCCTTCTGCCGGCTGGAAATCCCTCGATGTCTGCCCGATGCTACCGTCGGTGCCAATTCTCCCACACCAAGAGTGCAGCCCGCCGCCTGGGTGGAACCGCACACGGGGAGGAGAGCTGGAACGCGCGGGTGCCCCGCGTTGTTCACGAAGAACGACGTCAGCACCGTCAACGAGTGGGTCGCGTTGTTCAGCGCGAACTCGGCCATTGGCAAGAACGAGCTCCAGAATATAAATGAAGTCGCGTAGCAGCGCAGAACGTCCTCAAGGACGAGGTTTATCCGTTTGCGCATCCGTCTCCGGATGGGCCGCCGTTGGCATGAGCAGACTGGTACTTGCTTGAGGCCGTACAGATTCTTCAAGAGTCGACAGATGAACCCAGGTCTGTCAATCTGGAAGCCAGGAGGCTGTTCCATGTAGATGAGCTCTTCAAGATCACCATACTGGAACGCCGTCTTCAAATCTTACTGCGATACGTCCCAGTCACGTTGAACAGTGTAGCCCGAATGGTCTCGAATCTAATCACAGGTGCGTATGTATCCGAATAGAAGCGCGCATCACGCGTTGTGCCGGGCATCACACCAGACAATGTGCCACCTCAACTACCATTAGCCAAGCGGCAGTGCACGAGCAAGTAAGACCCGTGTAGACGCCAAAGACGTGACCGAACTGAAAGTGGTCAACGCCTGCACGGCCACCCAATTGGTTGATGTAGCGTTTGAATTCTACTGAATATGATTTTCCATGTTGTTTCACTCGAACCAACATCCATATATGAGCACCAACACTGGGCACCCCGGCCTTCCAGCGAGCCGCAGACGAGAACTGCACACACGTAGGGGGTGCCAAAACCTGCATTCCCTGGCCAACGGATATACCACTTCCAAGATGCAAAACATTCAAAAGGCAACCTGTGAAAGATTTTCCCTGTGAAAAGTAGGCGTTTTGGACGGACCGTGATCCGGCCCCATTTCTGACATTGGTTGAAGCTGGGGCGTTGAAGTGCCAGTTTTGATAGAGTTGTGTTTTCACTGCGTAACCTGCTCAATGTTAGCTAAAATAGCTATGGCTACTCAAGCTCCCACGTAGAAAGTTCTGGATCCGCCGCACGTCCTCGACACCAACCAACCAATGACCAAACGCGATGAATTGCGTGCGATGAAATTATGCCGGCCGCCTAGCACACATGCACGCCTCACAGCGATAAGTGAACCACATCGGCGTGCTGTACCGCACGGACAAGTCGCCCTTGACGGGCACGCACTCGATCGTGACGTGCGAGGAAGACCTTTGTTAGCAGGGAGAAGACGCAACGAAGCACACGTGTTTCCCGCTGATAAAGTTTGGGTTTGAGGGAAAAACCTCGAAGGTGACAACTTCCTCTGTTAGGTACGACTAATTACTAACTAGTTCCAGACAGTCACCGACCTTGTCTAGTTCCAATACTATTGGTTGCAATTATCGCCTGTCGACTTGCTTTATGGTCGGGGTCCCCAACTGCGTGCATTCATGTTCTTGAGGAGGTGCGCGCGGCTGATATACGGTGATTGAAGCTCGTCCACACTTCTACGGGTGTCCGGCTCGTGACACCGCTGCCACTGCCACCGGAGACTTGCATTGGTGAGTGGTGCGCAGTGGAAATGCGTTCACATCAGCTATGCGGCATCGCGGGTACGGCTTCGAGTATGCTCAGGTAGATGTTGATGAAAAGCGAGTGATTGTCGACGCAACTCAGCACGGCAGTCTATGCCGATTTATTAATCACGTTTACGTCTCAAATTGCTGGTTCGACGTTATGACACGGACACTCGCCAGTGCATCGTGCAGAAAAGAGTAACTAGCCGTTGTGATAATAATGAAGAACAGATAGAGGCCAGAATGAATTATGCAATTACTAGCATTACGGCTAGGAGTTCTACCGGACCTAAGAGCGCAAGGTTCCCACCGTGTAGACGTCCCACATGTCCTTGTTGTACAACAGGAACATGAGCATCTCGAGAGTCGATGCATCGAGTCGCTTGCGGAGGTCAGCGTAGACCAGCTTCATCAACGATAAGAACCTCTCGCACTCATTGGATGTGGGAGGGATGAAGGCTACATCGACGAACCTCGAGCACTTGGTGACCTTGCGCTTCTTAAGCACTTGCTGCACGATAGATTGATCGGAAGACGCCACTTGGAGGGCCGAGGACTCGTCGACTCGGCGAAAATCTGTGCACGCAGCACGTTCAGGAGGCGTCAGTATCTCCTTGCATTGCAGCTTCTCGATTCCAGTGTCTCAAGGGGGCCTTATTGACGATTGCCGCCGACGCCGAGAGGCGCGGCTTCAACTTAGGATAGCGTTGGATCAAGTGGTCGAAAAGACGACGGGCACCTGACAGCGTCAGGCTTGATCGCTGCAGTGTCTTAGTTACCCCTTCGAAGTCGTCAAGCACACGCAGAAGCGCATGGGGTCTTTTCAGACTCGGCTCGTCGGAGCAACAGCGGCTGAATGCCCAACTCGACCAGCGTTCCATGCCCTGGCGAGTTGAGTACCGGCTCAAGCTTCGCGTAGCGTCGCAGCATGGCGTAGGTGCTTGATCATCGTGTGTCGTTACGTAGCAGGGGCGCGAGATCCGTTGCACGGCGGAGAATTGCACGACCCTTGATGGTTCGGAGCTTCGATATCAAAGCCTGGATTTTAGCCACAAGGGTTTCGTGGTCAGCCAGGAAATCGGTCACCACCAGGTTGAACCGATACGACGCGCACCTGCCATAGGAATAGCACCTTCGAGACTTCCGATGTATTGATTGACGCTGCAGTTGTCCGCAACCATGAAATTGACAGCTTCCCAAGGCTTGTTGTACCGAGCGAGGGTGTCGGCGATCAGATCAAAAAGACTTTGTGCCCCCAAGATCATCCTCCACATCGAGAGAACAGAAGGCAAGTAGAAAAAAACGGCGCGTGAATCAGTCGGTTTCGTCGTGGTACTCGGTGCTGCCCTCGGGCTGAGTTTCGTGACACATCGTGGGGTCGTCGAACACGGCAAATATGGCGATGTAGTGGCGGTCATTGACGGTACTACCATCAAGCACAACGCCAAACGAAGCGGCAGCTCCTCAGCAACCTTAGCATCAGCAGACTGGTACACGCGCATTGGCTATGACTTCAATGTCTGCTTGCTGATCGCGGAAAGCGACGATTTTTTCTAGTCAAGCTCCGCTCGACGAAGCCAGGGGCAGCCGACCCACTCACACCACCGGAAAAACATTCCGAGTCTCGTTGTCGACAACACGGATACGGGGCGCACTTCGGTTCTTGAGAGCGTGCGACGCGTCTTCGAGGTAGGTCGGGTGGTTGAAGCGGAGGTGCGTTATCAGATTGGTGTAGCCATGCGCACTCTTGCAACTTTTCGAGCACGTTGAGCACACGAATTCACCCTTCGACATCTTGGTGAACAGAAGACTGCACACGAGCTTGTTTCTGAGTGTTCGGGTGACGGACGCATCGTAGCGAGGGATTGGACAGAGGCAGTTGGTAGAATGCAGCAAAGTTAATTCTGATCGAATAGCGCGACTATATTCAGACTAAGTGAAGCAGGAAGCTGCGAAAATGAGTGGACTGCACACCTCTACGGCTCTGATTGGTCAATTCTTAACTTTTAACTCTTTCATTACCAGACCCCCTCCTTATGGACATGCTACTTACAGACGTTTCAGCCAATATAATAACTGGTATTTGTCTGTTTATGACCAATTAGCGTTCCGCATGACACGAAGAGTGGCGCTGACTATACCACTTTGGTGGCAAGAAGTGTACGTAGCGCCACAATTTTGTGTATCTCCAGCTATATCAAATTCACGGCAGTGGGAGTTGGGGGATCACGGTACTTCCTCCGCCATGTTGTGCGAGAAGTGCCACGAAGATCCGTGCGACTGGGAGACATACGAGGCGGAGCTCTGTCGGAGCAGAATCCGCCTCTTACACGAAGTTCCGCATCCCCGTCGACTCACAAGCACGCTCTACCAGCTCTACTTCTATTTGAAGTTCGGTAGGCTCGACCCAAGCCCAGAAGGACGACTTCCGTTGTGCATCAAGCGGCAGCTCTCGCGTGCAAGATCGTATGTTTGTGTTTGTATTCTAAGATTGAAATATGGTCCGATCTAACTAACTATCATTACCAAATGCATTTATTTAGACACCGCAGGATGGTGTTGGCGCGAGATCCTCAGTACACTTTATGGTGCGGCATACCTGCGCAAGGCTGAGGCCAATACAAATGTCAAAATTATCCCCATTACGCCAATATTCACTCTGCGGATCTGCGGTGGCCAGCGAGGCAACCAGCAGCATCGTCATCTCCGTCGCAACCTCCTCCACCACGTAATAGTCCGTCGTCATGTCTGCGGCGGCTAGCGAGGCCACCAGCAGCACTGCCGCCGCCATCTTGGCCGCCTCCACCACTCAATCGTCACTCGGCAGCCGCCAGCGTTTTGGGTTCGTACTCACTGAGCGGTCGCTTTGGAAATCCTCCCTTGTTCAAACACATTTGAGTTTTCAAGAAAAAAAAAACAAGCCACACGCCGCTTCTATTCCCATCATCCCCTCTCTCTCGCCATGCTTATGGACCCGTCAGCAGATCTCATCATCGACCCATTCTATTTTAGCCTATGAAGTACTGGTATATGGCTCCTTACGGACAAAATGATGTCCCTAAGAAAGGAAATTTGAGTCGGTAGTGAAAGAGTTAAAAGAAGGCGATTGGTCTAAATTGTATATGGGATATAATTCTGATTATATTGGGCAAACATATTTTTGCTTGAAATATATAAGGACATATTTAATCTGGAATATACTTTTTAGCCTTGTTATTTTTTACTCTGCACTGGCATCGTGCCATACCGTAAAAAATCCCACCCGTCCGACCAAATTCCAACCAGTACCGGTAAAGGCCAAAATCAGTTTTGTGACTTTTGTTTCTTTTTAGTGACACACCACACAACCATCACGTGCTCATTCAGCGTTTGGAGCCGCCGCAGCCTGAAGAAAGCGTGAGAGCGTGGAGACCAGCGTGGAGGTCGTGCGCCGACGGACCGCCGCCTCAACCGAACGCTCTTGACAAAGGCCGCAGCAGCAGCGCCGCTGGCGATCGCTGCACACAAGGCGCAAGAACAAGGAGGCTGCTGCTGGACAACGCTTAGCGGGCGACACCTGGGCTCGCCCGCTGCGAATATATGCTTGCTGGTTGTGATGGCGCATGTGCGCCTTTGTGCTTACCCACGACGGTGCCTCCGGGTGGGGGAAGCAGCGTAGCTGCTGGCCGGTTCGAATCCGGCCATCGTCTTTCTCTCAACTGTGCCTCTTATTGTGTAATGGTATTTAATGAATGCAGGAAGCGCAGAAGCAGGCGTCGGGTCGACGATGCTTCCAGCGTTGACGCGTTCGTGGAATTGGGCGATGTGCAAGTCGAACTTTCCATCTTTGTGAAACTTGCGAAGAGATTTGATGGCCGTGCCGACTGCAAGGGCTGATGATCCATTCGCTTTCACGAAGGCTAGTGTACTTTGACCCCAGCGTTCAGCACTTCGCTCTTGAATGCATCGGATGCTTCGTCAAGTGCAAACCCAATCGGTAAGAACAGCATCATGTATTCTACAGCGTGTCTAAACTCGTACAACGTTGTCGTTTGCACAGATCGCGAAGTGTATACACTGGGATCGGATGTAAACCACTCGAATCAAACTGCAGATAGAGACGGCGGGCTCTTCTGCTTCGAGCACACGGTTTGTACCTGCTGGACTGTTGAGGTGGATGATTGTGTCTCTGTCGGGTTGCTCGCTGGTTGATGGAGCTCTGCCTCAGCGTGCAACCGTGACACAAGTGCTAACTGCCGTTCTTCAAGCCTTTTGTTCTGGAGGATGAGAAGATGGATCTGCTCGGGTTGCTTCTTGACGATCGCAAGCACGGTCGACGATTCACAGCAGCAAGTACTAGGGCTAGTTGGTTGTGTAGGTTCTGGAGGTGGAGTGAAGGCCCGCCTGATAGTGGAGATCCAAGCCAGCAGCTCTGCTTCACCGATCTACCTTGCTGACATGGCCTCGCATATCTTTCCGGCAAGTGCACTAGTAGTAATACTTGGGTACAGTAGAGGTAAATTATTTTTCACCACCCAAACATCCACCCAAAAGCACCATCTCCATCAAAATAACCCAAGAAAAAATAAAGTAGGCAAGACCTCTCGACCCACTCTGATGCGAAGGAGGTACCCTCCACACCTCCAAGCACCACAAATAGTATAAACGTCTATCAAGCAAAGCATGAAATATTCTATAGAAAGTGAGTTGATCCTGAAGGATAAATATAGTAAGTATAATAACAACATATATACGATCAACCGATCCAACCAACCATGTGTAATTACATCATGAAAAATGGAAGGCAGTGTCCTAATTCAAAGACGTTAGAAAGATGCAGCAGACATCCAACTTCTAAGTACCCACCCGCTGTGTTCGATATTGATAAAGCAGAGAAAATGATTATGGCAATTTTCGACAGCGAGAATCATGAAGAGGCTTTGTGTCCTTGTGGAAAAAGTACAAAGCGTTGGAACTATGCCCATCACTGTTCGTTTCCAAAACATAAAACATGGATGAAGATGATGCCTGAACCAAAGACAATTAGATCGTGGATTGCTACTGGTAAAGAGCTTGGTGGCTTTAGAAAATTCTGAATTTCATAGGATTCCTAATAAATTCTGAATTAATTTATTTTTTTCTCGAAAAATTAAAGGGGTATGTATATATGTCGTTCAATCCTACGTCGCTCGGTTCTATCTCGTTCGATCATACGTCGTCCGATCCTACGTATGCATGT
>JAABLK010000096.1:6504-59313 GCA_012295415.1 Phytophthora chlamydospora | reverse complement strand
GAAGGTGTCTTTCGAAGAAATTGCACTGGCGCCTTCCTAGGATTTTCATCAGCATTTTTAAAAGCGCTACCAGCCCAATCTTCTTTCCCAATATAGATTAATTACCGTGACCACTGTAGTTTATAAATGGTTAAGTTACCCAGCGGTGTTTAAGCTACTTAGTGGTGGACGCCCAGTGGTGTCCAACGCAAATCCGATATATCGGCAATTCACGGGACTGGGGCCGATACAGCAACCGCCATTTCAGAATTTCGGAAAACCAGAAGAGAATCGCCATAATTTCACCTGATTGGGTGAATCGTCCAAAATGACAACCATGGAGCGGAACGCCGAAATCCAGCGGCTGCGTGCGTTCATTGACGCCAGGAAGCGGAGCATTGAGGCTGCAGAGAGGCGCTACGACGTCCGGGCTGCTGTAGCAGAGTTGAGCGAGCTGGCTGCTCCATTGTGTTGCCCCGAGCGCTTCTCAGCTGCGTGGAAGGTAGCAACGACCGCCTGAGTGTTTGATGAGGGTTGAGCTGACGTCTGCTGAGTTGGTTGCACCACTTCTCGCAGATTTTGTACCTGGAAGTTTTCTACCGAGACGTAGCGGCCTTTTTGCTGAGCTTCGTGGCGGTCCATTTGGAGAACTGCTTGTCGGACCGAGAGCGGCAAGTAGCGTTCGACGCCTTCTTCGATGTGACAGTTGTGCCACCGAGTAGAGCTATCGGTGTATTAGCAGCAACGCTTTCCGCCACCAAAACAGCGACAGACAAAGCCGCGGACGACGATGCAGAGGCCTCCATATCACAGTGCATCCGACTGTTGGAGAACGTTGTCACCGCGGGGGGCGTGGAGCACGTCGTGACTGAGATGCTCATGCAGGAACAACAGGTAGGTGCTGTGCTACGAGTTACGTGGACATGATATTGCATGCGTGCTTATGTCATTACTGTCATGTAGCAACGAACATCAGGCAGCGGACTGAGTGTCATCGGACTCCAGGTGTTTATTTCACAGCTTTCGTCACTGCCAGGTACAGTGCTGCAATATGGATGCTTCAAACGATGAAGGTCGGGCTAACCTAGTGTGCCTAATGTGCTGCGCTGTTGCGTATTATCCGCACTACCTACAGACCTCATCTATAATCGCCGCATGGGCGACACACCGGCAGTATTTCGTCCCCGCAGGTACTTCCCGATGCTTTGCGACGGCCTTTTTCACGGCCTCTTTCAGCCAAACGTCCCTGTGAAGCAATCGCGCACCTTCCGGGTGTTCGTGGACAAGCTCACGCGTATCGGGCATGCGCAATCACTCGTTCAAAGCTGGTTGCGCTCCAGCGGTACCGCTTCAACTACGGAGGTGAGCCGCACTCTATTCATGAGCCTTCCGGAATCATGCCACGAGCAGATCCTGCTCCAGTTTGCGAGTGAAAAGACCCCCGAATCTCTCGGCGCACAACACCCATTGGCCCTTCCAAAGTACCGGCTTCTTGCTCAACTTCCCCCAGCACTGTGCGCCAACAAGCACTTCCAGTTTGTTGTCGCGCACAAGCTACTGCTTCGGAGGCCGATGGGAGACTTGTTCTTCTGGCGAGTACTTGCTGACGCAATGGCGCAGACTGATGGCGACGTTCACCAATCCCCGCTAGCGGCCGTATTTGACGTGGTGCTCACGCGCTGGAGCCAAAGCGACTTCGCAGTCACCACGGAGTACACCATCAACGCTTCCGTGTGCTTCTTCCTCCGCTACAGTCTGCAGAAGCTGACGAAAGACAGCGAAGAGACAGCCTTTTCTCAAGACTGGATCACGAAACTGTGCAAAGGAGTCCAAGATCACATGAGCCACTCGCTGGAGCGAGTTCGATCACTGGGCATGCGTGTGGGGGAGAGCCTATCTCACGTTATCGCTACTGAAAAGCCATTAGACTTTGGTCTCGAAGATGAAGACCCGTTAGCGGTGTACGGGTGTCCCGTGGCTCCTGAAGAACTCGCGAAGGGCATCGCAAGTCTGGACTTGGATGCAAGTTCCACGAAAGACGAGACCCAGGGACCATCCGGTGCAAGGGGCAGCAACCACAATCGAGAGCGACGAAAGCCTTCCAAGAAGCCTTCGCCGAAGCCGTTTACGCTGGACCCGGACGAATTGGTGCTCAGTGATGAAGAGGAAGACGATGTCTCGGAGGATGAGGCTGACTCTGCATCCAGCCTTGGCGACTCTGATTCGGACTCGGACATGAGCTTGGAAGCTTTTGAGTTACAGGATGACGAGGAAGACTTGACGGCCAAACGGCCATTGTATCTGAAGGACCTGGTTGCTGGCCTTTTGTCCGATGATGATCGCGAGAAAGCAGAAGCTGCTCTGACCGAGGCTGAAGCGTTGCTCCGCCGTCGGCCGCGAGACCTGAATGACAAAGCTCACGAAGTGGCCAGGGCGCTGCTGCGGCTCGAAGACAAGTACAGCACGCCTCAGTTCATCAAACTGCGTTCGCAGGCTCTCGCCACGGCATGTGCCCTAGCGCCGACGCGAACGCTGCCGTACCTGTGCAGCCAGGCCCTGGAGCGCGAGCAGTTGCTGCAGTCCCGCATCGACGTGCTGCAGGCGATGACCTCAGCCGCCCAGGAGCTTTCCGAGCGAGGTAGTGGCTACCAGCGCCCACCAGCCGTCAAAACGCTGCTTCAGGAGCAAGTTGGTGCTAGCGACTGGGAGACACGCACCATGCAAAGCCTGAAAACCCGTCGCTGGGGCTACCGTCGTGACCCGCTGGCCGCGCCGAAGAAGAACGCGTTCGCACCTTTTGCGCTCGAGTTTTTCTCGCCGCTGCTATTCGGGTACGTCGAGTACGTACGGAAGCACTCGGCGACGCCCGGGACGCCCCGCAGCGACGTGGAGCAGACGTTCCTGGCCCACCTGCTGCACGCGCTCGCGAGCTTCGTGGAGTGCGCCGGCCACGCGCCGCAGACACTGGCGATGGCCAAGTGTCTGCTGGAGTTCGCGTGGAGCGAGCGCAGCAACAGCAACGCCGAGGTGCGTCGCCAGGTCCTGTTCAGTCTCAGCCGCGTGCTACTCGTAGTGTCTCCGGCCATGCTGCAGGAGCTGGGCGAGACCCTCGCGGACGTGGCACCGTGGCTGCACCAGGTGCAGCAGCAAGATCCCGACGCGGGCTGCCGAGAGGCGGCCAAGCTGCTGGGCTCGTTCGCGTCGCCGTCTAGCATGGCATTGCGGTAGCTATCATCACCACGGATTGACATGACAGCACATTGTGGCATGGCACGACGACGTGATCTTGGCACAACTCTAGTTGCACGACTTGGCGTTCGTCTGCGGTGGTGCCTTTGGCCATCGTTGTCTTGGCCTGAGTATGGGGAATTGTGTACCGTTTGTGTGAATCGTCCTTTCGCTTTTTTGTTTTCGAGGCTTATCTTGTCTTTGGGGGAAACTTGAAAGAAGAAGCTCACACTCTCTCACCAGCACGAGGTGCTTTGCCAACGTCCTGAGGAACGGCGAGCCGCTCGTGCACCCCCTGTGTGTCTCCCCTCATACAGCTCGAGTCTCGCTCTTTCTCTGCGTAAACGAGGGTCCACGCTGCCTCCCGCCGAGCCCCAGAACCCTGCAAACTCGCGCGTGAAGAGGCGCAAGCGATGGCGACCATCAACAGCTCGCCCGTGAGCCCCGCCAAGCTCACGGAGCTGGGCAAGGCGCTGGACCAGACCTCCATCTCCACGGCGGGCGGCGCTGCGTCCCCCGCCTCGCAAGACATGGACACAAACACGCGCCCGCCGCCCTCCAAGCTGCCAGCCAAGAGCCCCAAGAAGCGCGGCCGCACCGACAGCTTGAAGAAAATGCTTCCGTCACCTGCGTCCCAGCGGCACAAACAAGAGCGCGACGCCTCCATGAGCTCCCCGCATTCGTCGATGCAAGGCAGCAGCACGGAGGAGGACTCGGCCGCGTCGCCCTCCATGGCGGCGCATGAGACGCAGCAGCGACAGCAGGCTCAACCTGCCAAGCTCATGGTGAAAGACCGACGGGGCAGCGGCATGGGCGTCCCGCGAGCTCACTTGATCCTGAATGCCGTCAAGCAGGCGCCGCCCGCCAAGGAAAAGTCCAACCCGAGAAGGTGGTCCAAGCACGAGGACGAGTCACTGCGACTCGCGGTGGAGAGGAGCGGCGAGCGCAACTGGAAGGCCATCGCCGACCAGGTGCCCGGGCGGAACCACACGCAGTGTCTACAGCGGTGGACCAAAGTGCTCAAGCCAGGCTTGATCAAGGTATAGGAATGCTGTGGGTGCGTATTTGGGACCCATTTGCTCATTCATACGCGGTGATGGGTGCGTGAATGATACAGGGCCATTGGACGCCTGAAGAGGACGCCAAGCTGCGTGAACTGGTGGCAGAAGGCAAAAAGAACTGGGGACAAGTAGCCTCGCTGATTCCCGGGCGAACGTGAGTCCCTTTGATCAAATGGCGCGTTTACAGGCCGCGTGCTAATTGTTGTTTCGACCCAGATCCAAGCAGTGCAGAGAGCGGTGGTGTAATCACCTGGACCCGAACATTAATAAGGGGTAAGCTTTGCTTCGGGCTTGCAAGGATCGAGACGATACTTACCCGTTTCGTGTTATTACTTTGCGCAGATCTTACACAGAAGATGAAGACAAGATTATCGTTGAGATGCAAGCCAAGCTCGGCAACCGATGGTCTATTATCGCTCAACAACTGAAGGTTTGATTGTCATCGCACTCGCCATTTTCAGCTGACACGCGCCAAAACTTACCATTCTTTTTTTTTTACTTGTAGGGTCGAACAGAAGACGCAGTAAAGATTCGCTGGAAATCGCTCATGCGAGGACGGCGAGCTGCTTCCAAAGAAGAGAAAACACCAACGTCTGCCGCGGCATCAGCAGCTGCAGCTTTTGTTGATTCCTCTTCATCGACGCCATCAGATGCTGAGCGGCCCAAAGTCAAACCTGCTAAGGCCAGCCCAGCTCGGCAATCCTCTCGGTCCCCAGCAGCTGCAGTCCCAGCAATCGCAGAGGCAGCGCCGAACGCTGCAGTTAAAACTGAAGTGGAAGTGGCCCCGGAAACCAAAATCATAGCAGAAACACCCCCTTCGACGCAGTTTGGGAATATGCCAAGCACGGTGTTCGTCAAAAATACGCAGACGTTGGCTCCGGCTTCGCAGGCGGATATGGTGGCGGTGATGGGTGGGGCTGGCAACACAGCCAATGTGAACGAACTGGTGGCCGCGTCGATCCACAATTTCCAGATGAGTCAACGTTTTCACCCCAGCTCTGGAGCCCACACGGGCAATGCGATGTATCCGGGCAACCCCAGCCAGCTGATGGCCCCAGTAGCACCGGGCAACCAACAAACTCCGGTGTATGCGATGGCTGATGGAGTCTACAATATGAACATGCAGTCGCAGCAGATGCCACTTCAACATCCATCGCAGCAGCAACACATCCAGCACCAGCAAGGTCCGCCGTCGTACCAGTATCCTCCGGGGTACACGATGCAGCAGAATATGGCTGTGATGTCAAACTACGTGGTGCCGACGAATTTCCAGACGTCGAATCAAATGCAGATGCAAATGCAGATGTCCATGCCCATGCCAGTAAGTCTGAAAAGTCCATGAAGCTATCGACAAGTTTTAGGATGGCAGGTTGGCATTGATATCTGACGTTGGCTTCCAATCTGCGTTGTATGTGTGCCAGGTATCATCATCCATGCAGCCAGCGTTGTCCATGCCTCCGACCCCAACGTATTCGTCTCAGGTCATGGTCATGGCAATGGCAAATGCACAGTATCAGCAACATCCCCAACATCCCCAGGTACATCAAGGCTTCAGCGGTGCACCACTTCACCCTCGAGTTGCATCCTTGGGGACGCCCTCAGGAACGTCTGCGCAGCCTCCGACAATGCCTACTACAAGTGGTGGTGGCAACGGCAATAATAATGCTAGTGGAGGTGGCGCAAATGGGGTCAACGGGGGTCTTCCGCCTTCGTCAGCTGCGGCAGCGAGCGCTGGGGGAAAGGGACTGAACACACCACGGGAAGAGTGGGGTTCATCACAGACTCCGCGGTCTCAGATGATCATGACGGAAGGGCATGCCTCCGCGTACGAGCTTTTCCACCAACAACGACTCCGGTTGATGCTACAAGAGCGAGACAAGCAGGGCATGACGCTCTCCTCAGCTCCTTCACCCGGTCAAGCTCTGCTTACAAAAGAGCTGGAGGCGAACAAAGAGCGTCAAGCTCGTCAAGCGATCATGCAGAAGGGATGGAAAAGCGCCGTGGAATCAATGGTCTCGTTCAACAGCGTCAGCGTACGAATAGGGCTTCTGCATGGAGTGTCCTGAGCGTGCTGATCTAACTTTTGTGCTTTGATCTGTGTAGGACCTATCTTCCTTGGACGACCAGCAGCGGTTTGATGGGTTACTGGAGAAGGTATCACTGTCCGCTCTTGATCCAACGGACGACGAGCTGCTTGACCAGACTGTCGACATTATCTCGGGAGGTACGCGTTTCACCTGCTTGTTGGTTCACGTGCGAGGGAGGAGCTGAGCTAATTGAACCAATTTGCATCCAGATGACACTGTGGATCTTTGATAGTATGTCGTACTCGCCGACTCAAGCATTCCCAAAGGGCAACCACAGCACTGCCACCCTGCTCGCGTTTTTATTTGTACATGGCACCGTGTAAGTTAAAGTTATTGAAATGGATTCGACTGCGCGAATACTGCATACCATACCTCTCAACCGCCTTGCTCCGAACCATTTGGACAAAAGTATTCAAGCACGGGCAAACATCACGTGAGGCGTTGCAAAGTATTGCTCTATTCGTCTTCGTCATATTCGTCCTCATCGTCTTCGTACTCGTCGTCGCCGAATTCCACACCAACCGGCAACATGGCCACCGCGTACAGGACGAGCGCAGCAACGGCACCAATGATGACATTCCGAGGGCCCTTCTCAAACGCTTTGTCCGGCTCTTCGCCTTCCGTAGCGCGCTTCTCGGCTTCCTTTTCGCGTTTCTTCTTGGCTATCTCCGAGGCGAGCTCGCGACGACTCCAGTCCAGACTGCGGTACGGCTTTAGGAAAGCGACTTGCAGTGGCGGCGACACCTTCTTCATGAAGGCGCTGTCGAGCGACGTGCTGGTGAAGTAGTTGGCCTGGTTTTCCGAGTACACGGCTTCCTCGCTGAGACTCGTGGGCTGCTCGCCAGGAGCACCGAAGAACTCGTCACGGATGCGCTCCGCCAGCGTGATGAGTAGAGGAGCATGCTGGTGCACGGTAGCCACAAGCTGCGTGTTGCCCAGTGCGTCCACGATGTGGCCAAACACTGCGACGTCCAGAGCACTGGGCTTGTCCCCGAAGAAGTAGGTGGTGCCGGTGCTTTCCAGCTTGGCATTGAGCGCTGTGTAGCAGTCGCGGGCGATGACGTAGGCCTGCTCCTTGGTGGAGATGCCGTACGAGCGCAGCTTCTCCATCGTGTCCATGTGCATCTTCTTGGGCAGAAAGAGGTTCAACGGGAACGGGATGTGGCGCTTCATATGCGGCCGCGTGACCTCTCGGTACGTGGCCGAGTCCACCCAGCGGCAGTACAGCATGACGCGCTGCAGCTTCTCCGACAACATGGAGCGGTACGCGTACGACTCGCTGCGTTGCGCATCGCTCAAGAACTCATCAATGTCCTTGTGGAACGTCTGCAGGTGCATAATGATCTCCTCTTTGGGGAGCAGGAAGTTGCCGTCGCTCAGCTGCGGCAACTCGCCTGTGGCCTCGTACGCCGGGTACTTGGAGTTGTGCACGTGCAGGCGGATGCCCGCCACACGCAGATACGCCTGCACGTCCCAGGCAGGAAGGAACTGGTGCAGCACCAGCGCCGAGCCCAGCTCCCTTGACGTCTTGGGCGTGCTCTCCAGCTGCGTGGACTCCACCAGGTCGTCGTGAAGGCGGTCGGCGTCCGGCCCCAGCGGGTGGAAGCGGTCCTCGGGGAACATGGCGTCCACACAGTGTCGAAAATGACCGTCTACCGCTATCGAAGTGTGCCAAATACGTGGTACAGTTGCCCTCACTTAAGTACGATCCACGCCACGCCCAACCATTATTGCCACTCACACTTCGAACCAGCGAGCAGCCTCGCCTTCTTGACCGGCGGTTGATACAGGGACTTCTAAGCAGGCGTTAGGACACTTGGCAGCCATGGCGGACACGGTGCAGATCACGATGGAGAAGATGGTGCCGGAGCTGGAGGATCTCCAGGCGCGCAAGCTCTTCTCAGCCGACGAGATCCGCCAAATCGTGGACCGTCGCCGAGGCTTCGAGTACTCGCTACAACGCGTGCCGCTGCGCAAGATCGACGCCATGCGCTATATCGAGTACGAGCTCAAGCTGGATGCGCTTCGGGCCACACGCAAGGAGCGTCTGGGACTCGTCAAGGTCTCGCTGGGCGACACGGCGGGCGTCAAGCGCGTGCACAACATTTTTGACCGCGTGCTGTTCAAGCACCGCGGCAGCATCGAGCTCTGGCTGCAGTACGTGGCCTTCTGCAAGCGCGAGGGCAGCAGCCGCGTGCTGTCCGCCGTCTTCTCGCGCGCGCTGCAGTCGCACCCACGCAGCGCCGAGCTCTGGATCGAGGCGGCGTCCTACGAGTTCGGCGTCAACCTCAACGTGGACTCGGCGCGTGTGCTCATGCAGCGCGCCATTCGCCTCAACAAGCACAACCAGAAGCTCTGGGTCGAGTACTTCCGTCTGGAGCTGCTCTACGTGCAGAAGCTGGCCATGCGCCGCCAAGTGCTGCGTCTGGACGAGGAGGCGCAGAAGCCCGTGGACGACGGCTCCACTGTGCTCATTGATGCGCTGCCAGAAGAGAAGAATGGTGAAGAGGAAGAGGTTTCCGAGGAGATGGCCGCCAAGATGAACGCCCGGAAGCTCGTGCTGCAGGGAGCCATCGCCAAGATCGTGTACACGAACGCGGTGGCGGCGATTCCGGACGACGTGCCGTTCCGCCTGAAGTTTGTGGAGATTCGCGACCTTTTCGGTGTGCACACGGCTGCCGAGCTGTCGGACTTCATCCTGCAGGACTGCCTTGAAACGTTCCCCAAGAACGAGGAGGTGCATGCCGCGAAGGCGCTGCGCCCCTTTCTGGTAGCCGAAGACAGCGCTGCCTCCTCCCAATCCGGCGAGACGTCGGAGGTGGACGGGGCTAACGTGTCCGAGGTCGAGCGCCAAGCAGAATTAATGGTCGTGCACAACTTCGAGACGAGCGTGACGCAGCTGGACAGTGTCTCCATGAAGGAGCTTTTCGCAGAGTGGATGGTGACGCGTCTGGCGTCTTCTAGCCAGACGGCGTTCCTGCTCGAGTACGCCCGAGCCAAGCTCAAAGAGTTTGCTTTCGCGACGTCGAGCAGTTCTTCTCCGTCGCTTGCTATCAAGTATGTCGACTTGATCCACCGAATGGACGGTACGAACGATGCGCTTCTGGTCGTGCGCAAGGTCTGCGATGAGTGTCTGCCCCAGTCGGCAGAGGTTTGGCTCCTGCAGTCTCAGCTGGTTCTTCACGCGGATCACGAGGAAGCAGGCACCAGCCGTTCTCCCTCTGCTAAGCGTCGCCGTACTTCGCGCGGGTCTCACTCCAAGACGGCTTCTTCAAACAGCAACCCGCTGGGCTCTGCTGTGTCGGTACTGAAGACGGCCGTTACGAAGATTGCGGCGGAGGACTACGACGCCCAGTTCGCTGTTCACAGTCGCCTGCTGCAGTTGCTCATCAGCAGCGCAGAGGCGTCAAGCGTGGTTGAAAAGGCTTTCAAGAACGCCCTCGCCACGCAGAAGCGAGGATCGGTTCACTGGAGCACGCTGCGTCAGCGGTATGTGGTCTGGGCCTCCAGTGCGACGTCCCAGCACTCGCTGGACCAGGTGCGCTCGCTGTACACCAAGTTCATGGTAGACGAGCAGCTGATGCCTTCTTCAGAGACCTACGCGTTCCTGCTGCTGTGCGTGGACATCGAGACGTCCGCCACGAATGTAAACGTGGCGCAGGTACGCAAGCTGTTCGAGAAGCTGGTGGAGCTCTTCGGCTTGGAGCGAGAGGAGGTCTGGGTGCAGTACGTGCGCTGTCTGTCGGAGCGCTTGGCGCTCTTCGCCGACGCGACGCGCATCCAGCAGCGTGCCCTTCGTGTGTGGAAGGAGTCGCCGGCGCTCATGCAGTTCGCGTTCGCCAGCTGAAGGTCGCCGTGTTGAGATAAGATAGATTTGTACGCAGCAGCAGTAGCGCTTCAGTCAAGGCGACGGCCAAATAGACATGTTGCATTCATCAATTGATCACTCATCGCCCTGTCCACAGCTCTTCTCCTTCCCAGCAGCACGCTTAAATCCAAGCATCACTTCTTCGTGGTCCAACATATTTATTATAGAAAGCCTATGCATCTAAGACTACGCACGCGCACACGTCGCTATCCTGCTGAGCTGCAGTCTCTGAGAGCCGATACTGTTAGCGTCTTGTGTCTCGAAGGTCCCAACACTTGGCAGGAGAAGACGTCGAGCTGAAGCCGCTCGCTGGGCCGTCGCTTTGCCCGTTTACCGCGCCTCAAACTGGATGAGACGCTTGGTGCGCGCCTTGTACATGATGCGGTAGCCGCATGCGCGGCAGCGGATGGGGTCGCGCGCCGACAGGTAGTTGACGATGCCGCAGTCTCCACAGATGTACTTGATCTCAGGGTCCTTGATCATGGCGCTGGCGCTGCCAGACGCACCGGCCGCGGGGGTCGCTCCTCCGTCCATAGTCTGTGCTTCTCGCTTCAAATCGCAAACTGACCGCTGGCTGTGTGGCAACGGCAGGGTTTTGGCCAATGACCATGTACGATGCTGCGATTCGCCAAAATAAAGCGTAGCCATCTCTGGATTGGTGGAAAATGGGGCCACGCTTTCCATTGGCCTGCGCCGAGTTTCGGACGCTTCCACCCATTCGCTCTCCGGCCGTTGACTAGCTGCAGTGTCCTCTCTGCTTTTGCGTCACTTCGTCGACCATGAGCACCATGACGACCCAGATGCCGACCATGTGAGTGATTCCCATCACCTTTTTCAATTAGCACGCATTGCCACTGTGTCTAAACGTTGCAAGCGTGTCAATCAATGCCAATAATGACACAATGGACTGACCTGTTGACTCTGCTATTGACACCATTGCAGCCTATGTTGCATGTGCGCGACGCCCATCGTGGCCAACGCAGCCAACACGTGTGTGAGTTGCCTCAAGTCGCAGGTGGACGTGACCGAGGGCATCCCCAAGGAGGTGATCATCCACCAGTGCCGCGGATGTATGCGCTGGTCGCGTCCGCCCTGGGTGGCTGCCGATCTCGAGTCGCGCGAGTTGCTGGCCATGTGCCTCAAGAAGATCAACAACCTCAACCGTGTTAAGCTCATCGATGCCAACTGGATCTGGACGGAGCCCCACTCGCGGCGTCTCAAGCTCAAGCTTACGGTGCAGAAGGAGGTTATGAGCAAGATGATCATGCAGCAGTCCTTCGTCGTCACCTTCGTGGTGCGCAACCAGCAGTGTGACGCCTGCCAGGCCTCGTTCGCCAACCAGTCGTGGCGCGCCGTCGTGCAGGTTCGTCAACGCGTGGACCACAAGCGCACCTTCTTCTTCCTGGAGCAGCTCATCCTCAAGCACCGCGCCCACGAGAAGACCACCAACATCGAGTCTCACCCGGACGGTGTCGACTTCTTCTTCTCGGAGCGCAACCACGCGCTGCGTTTCGTGGACTTCTTGCAGGAGTCTGTGCCCATGAAGCTGAAGACGGCCAAGAAGCTGATCTCCGCTGATAACCACAGCAACACGCACAACTACAAGTTCACCTACGCCGTGGAGATCGCGCCCGTGTGCAAGGACGACTTGGTTATTCTGCCTGTGAAGCTCGCGCGTATGCTCGGCAACATGTCTTGCGTCTGCCTCGTGCAGTCCGTCACCTCGTCCATCCACGTCGTCGACCCGTTCACCACCCAAGTGGCCGAGATTGACTCCGAAAAGTACTGGCGCTACCCGTTCCGCGGGCTGCGATCCATTAAGGCCATGACGGACTTCACCGTGCTGGACTCGAGCCCGATGGCGATTCCTTCGGGCGGTGGCCGCGCGATCCGCGTGACTCGCAAGACGCGGCTGGCGGATCTGGAGGTTGTTCGCGACTCGGACTTCGGCGTGAACGACACGCGGCTCCGCACTGTGAGCCACCTGGGCATGATTCTCCACGCCGGCGACTCTGCTCGAGGCTACGATCTCACGGCTGCCGTGTTCAACGACGCTGACTTGGTCCCGCTTGTCCAGTCGGGCTTGTCCCTTCCTGACGTGGTGCTCGTGAAGAAGATGTTCCCGCGTCGGATCCAGAAGCGCGCGCGCAACTGGAAGCTCAAGAAGATGGAGGGCGTGGAGCAGGCCGAAACCATCCGCAAGGCCGACCTTTCTAAGGAGGAGCAGGACTACGAGGAGTTCCTGGACGAGCTGGAGGAGGACAAGGAAATGCGCTCGCAGATCAACCTGTACAAGGATGAGACCAAGCAGACCAAGCCGGCGGAGGACGATGATGCCATGGAGGAGGACGACGTGGGCGCTCCGGCTGTGGAGCTGCACGAGCTGCTTGATGACTTGGCCATGGAGGAGCCAACGCCGCAAATTTTGTCGGAAGCTGAGGCCAATCAGACTTCAGCCTGGGAGCTCGAGGAGCTGTAAATGCGATGCATCCGTAACTAGATTTCTTTTGATCCGTAACATTGCGAACTTTGAGGTTTTTCATCTTGGTCAAGCTGTTGGAACTTGTCGGTGCGACTGCAAACGGTGGCTCGAGTGCAGTGAAAGCAAGGATGCATTACTTGACAACACTGCTTGGGTTTGTGTGGGAATTTATCGAGTTATTGTCTTCGCCGCAGTAGCGCTACTCCGCGAGGACAGAGCACCAGTCATAACGTAAACACTTTAGGTTGCCTCGGGGATCGTCCAGTTGGCAGGCACGGGGCCGAAATCGTTGATGATCTCGCGGTGGCAAGACCACACGAGCTTGATCGCCTCCGGCGTGCCGATCCCGCCAGCGCACGGGTCACCGGCCGGGCCGAACCAGTGGTTCTGGGGAGCGCCCGTGGTTCTCGCGCGGATGCCGCTGTAGGTCGTGCCGTTGACCGTGGCCGAGAGCACCTCCTGCGTGAAATCCTGGTCGTTCGAGACGACGGCGGCAGTCAGGTGGGCGTTCATGCGCTCCAGGGCGCCCAGGACCTCAGGCAGCTCGTTGTCGTCGTACGCAGTCAGAACCTGGAACGGACCGAAAATCTCCGTGGTCACAAGCTCAAAGTTCTCCGGCTTCACGAACTCCTTGAGCGGGACGAAGATGGCGGTGGGCGTGACCGCACCATATCTCTCCGGGATCGTGTGGTTCTCTATAGCAGATAAAAAACAGCAAGGATATTAGCAAGCAGTTCCACGCAACATTCTGCCACAAAAGCATGACGTACCAAGCTCCTTGGCTCCAAACGCGACACGAGCACCCGGGATCTTCAGCAGAGCCGCAGCGTGGTCGAGCATCCGCTTCGTGGTGACCGTCAGCACCGGGCCAATCGTCAGGTCCGAGAGCTTTCGCCGGGAAGCAAGCTCAGCGAGCTTCTTCTCAATACCAGCTTCCACCCAGTTCTTGTGCATGAAGAGAACAGATTGCGCCGAGCACTTCTGTCCCGAGCACGCGTACGCGTCCTGTAAAATACAATCATAACCGTTTTAGCATGAGAGGAGGATACGTCAGCGGGTATCAGAAGATGCGACAACATACCTGGTCAGAAGTCCACGCAACGTAGTCGAAGTCGCGGACATCCGGGCCAAGCACCTTCCAGTCGAAGCCAGCATCCTCCAGCTTGATGCGGCCGCTCAGGTCCTTCGCGAGCTTCTCAGCAACAGCCTGCGAGCTGCAAATCAGAAACACCAGTGCATAAAACATCTGCGTCAGCCAAACGAACCGCAGGAAAGCGTATCACAACCGCGACTTACCCGGTGAACAGCGTGTTGCGCGGCTTGATCTGCAGCAGCAGGTCGTTCATCACGGCGCCGTCCGAGTTGATGAAGTCCACGTCCGTCATGGGCATACCGCACTCGTGCAGCATGCGCAGGGTCTCCTGCATGACGATGGACACCTTGGAGTCCACCTTGAGCAGCACCTTGTTGCCCATGTAGAGCGCGCCCATCATCTGGAGCACCGGGATCTCAATGGGGAAGTTGAAGGGCGTGATGAGCGCCACGGGGCCGTACGGCCAGCGGTGGCCGACGCTTGTCTGGCCCTGGTGGTCGCCCGGCACGCCGAACGAGCGCGCCAGGAAGCGCACCTGGTCGCCAGAGAAGTTCTCGAGGAACTTGCCCGTCACCTTGACCTCGTTACGCGCCTGGAAGTAGCTCTTAGGCGACGTGCGCTGCACGAGCTTGGCGAAGTAGTCGGCCACCTTCTCTTCGCGCAGCATGGCGCCGGCCTTGGCAGACACCTGGCCGTACAGCACGTAGCGCTCGACGTTCTTGAGTGGGTTGTGCAGGCCGTGCTTCGGGCAGCTGGTCATGCTCTCCACAAAGGGCGCGAGCTCGTCCTTCTGCGTCAGCGGCATGGTCATGAAGGCCTCGCCGTTCAGCGGGTCCACGATGGTCTCGGTCTTGGTCGTCTTGGTCCACTTGCCGTTGACCAGGTTGAAGCCGTCCGTGGGGTTGGCGCCGCTGAAGTCCGGGTCCACAGAGGCGAAGGACGGAAGCGACGACATGGCGCGTGTGGCGCTCAGGGCGCGGCGCGAGGCCAGCACGGAGGCCGCGCGCAAGGAGTGGGAGCGCAGCATCGCTGGTATCTTCTTATCTGTCGAGACCTACGAGCGTCAAGGCGAATTCCGATATGAGTGTGTGGCGCGTGCGTGGCGGGTCGGCGGTGGATCCCGTTCAACTTCATCAAGGAGTGATGGTCATTGGCACTGTGTGGGGCGGATAATGGCAAGTGCGTCGGGTATTAGGAATGCCAATTTCTTCTAATTCAAAGGGACATGCTCGATAGGTAGTCGGTCTGGGTGAGTTCAAACCGATTTCAAAGACTACAGGATATCACAAGTGGAAGGTTGTTTAGACGCTGGACATTTATTTGATGTACACCACACCATGTTTAGACGAGAGCAACTTCAACAGAAAAAGTTCGCCCATGTTCAGACGCATGGCGCCACGCCAGCGCCATGCGATAGGAATGGGCAGGGCTCGGCCTTCGGAGCTGCTTGTGGCAGTCTGTTCCTCTGCCTGTCGAGGCCCTCAGCTGTTGCAGTGGGGGGCTGTGACGGCCGGCGAGGGCTGGCGTTCGGAGTGTTGAAGTTGAAAGCTGGCGGCTGGGACAGCTCGGAGTGGATGGCACTTGAGTGTTGGGAGATAATGGTACGTGTGTGTGTGTGGAGATGCCGCGCGTGATATACACAGTGGTCCTCGACTGGTACTGCGGCCGACGGGCAAGCGGGCAGGGCTCTGTGCTTGTCGGTCGGTCTTTGGCGGACTGATTGCAGGCGGTCATCGAGGTCGCGTGTGGAGGCGTCGGGCTGGGTAGCTGGCACTCGAAATCACCGCTTAAGCTCTGCGATCTCTGCGATGGCGGCGAGCACGTCGGTGGGTAACGCGACCACGGCGCACCGGCGGCCGACGGCTCCCCTCCGTATGAGCTCCTTCCTGCTCTCTTCGTCGATCTGGCTGCTGCTGTCGTAGTCGCTGGTATTGGTGCTGGCGTGTAGGTTTCTCTTGGACTCGCAAGGGTGGATCTCGCGGGAGGCGAGCATCGTTTCGATGGGCGTGGCTCGTGCTTGCGGCTAAGGAGGTAGATTGGGAAGTGACGTGCCTTTGGGCGATGCTGACGTTTGGTTATCCGCCTCGCTGGTATCTTTGAAAATGATGGATCCATCGTACACGTGTCGGGATGACGAAAGGAGGCGTGGTCGCATGCACTATCAACCAGATCGAAGCGATGAAGATATCGTGGTCGGTATTTGTATCGCCTTAAAGTTGTGGCCTCCTACTTGGAGCAGCAAATTTCTTTCAGAAGCAGAGATCAGTGAGAAGCACGAGCGCAAGAAACGAGAAATACTACGAAGTATGTACGCTATTAGTAAGTTGTGAGGCACGCTTTCACAAGCTCCAATTGCTTGGCCGCTGCAATGGAGCTGCATTTGCGCGGCATTGAGAGGCATGGACGCATGCGTAGAGCAACCACTATGGCTGACCATTTATCAAGTACGGTGGCACGAATCCAATCCAACTTGCCGGAGCGAACTAGCTGGGCAACGGCACTGGGAGAGAAGGCCAAACGTCCTGGAATGGGCTCCTCAAAGCAAGCAACAGATCCAATTGTCGTTCCAGCTTGGAGTCCAAGAGCAGCAGGGTGAACCGGGCGCGACAGCCGACAGCCTTGGCTCAGCGGCTCGCGCTTGCAGTTGCCAGTGGCGACAAACTAGTAGCAACGTGCCACGAGTGAAGGCACGCAAGCACGCGCAGTTTTTCCGCGCTGGTCGGTCTCTCGGTGTTGGCACTGCTGCGTTATCCACAGTGAAAGCGGCCAAAGTGCGAGCACTCGAGCAAAACGAACGAGAGACACTCGCGCTACGTTGCAGCGCCACCAGAGTCACTGGTGCCAGCGGCAAGCAGTGCCGACAGCAACTGCTGTCCGCGACTGCCACGTTGGCCGAGAACTCCCACTGCTGCTTGGTTGGTGCGCACTGCGCCGTTNGATCTCGCGGGAGGCGAGCATCGTTTCGATGGTCGTGGCTCGTGCTTGCGGCTAAGGAGGTAGATTGGGAAGTGACGTGCCTTTGGGCGATGCTGACGTTTGGTTATCCGCCTCGCTGGTATCTTTGAAAATGATGGATCCATCGTACACGTGTCGGGATGACGAAAGGAGGCGTGGTCGCATGCACTATCAACCAGATCGAAGCGATGAAGATATCGTGGTCGGTATTTGTATCGCCTTAAAGTTGTGGCCTCCTACTTGGAGCAGCAAATTTCTTTCAGAAGCAGAGATCAGTGAGAAGCACGAGCGCAAGAAACGAGAAATACTACGAAGTATGTACGCTATTAGTAAGTTGTGAGGCACGCTTTTCACAAGCTCCAATTGCTTGGCCGCTGCAATGGAGCTGCATTTGCGCGGCATTGAGAGGCATGGACGCATGCGTAGAGCAACCACTATGGCTGACCATTTATCAAGTACGGTGGCACGAGCAGAGCAGCAGGGTGAACCGGGCGCGACAGCCGACAGCCTTGGCTCAGCGGCTCGCGCTTGCAGTTGCCAGTGGCGACAAACTAGTAGCAACGTGCCACGAGTGAAGGCACGCAAGCACGCGCAGTTTTTCCGCGCTGGTCGGTCTCTCGGTGTTGGCACTGCTGCGTTATCCACAGTGAAAGCGGCCAAAGTGCGAGCACTCGAGCAAAACGAACGAGAGACACTCGCGCTACGTTGCAGCGCCACCAGAGTCACTGGTGCCAGCGGCAAGCAGTGCCGACAGCAACTGCTGTCCGCGACTGCCACGTTGGCCGAGAACTCCCACTGCTGCTTGGTTGGTGCGCACTGCGCCGTTTCGGCACGTGCCGCGTCCGCTGATCCACGAACCGACGCGGTCTGGCCATCGTGCGCCTGCCTGTCGTCTGTGTCGCTCTCACTGGCGCTCTCGCTGGCGCTGGTGAGTTAAACGAGCTGCTTCGGCGAACGCTGCACTCCCGGCAGCGCACGCAGCGACCAGGAATCGCGCTGCCCCGATCGTTTCTCAGTCAAGCACGCGCTGTGGGCGACACACGGTGTCGCACCAGCCATCTCAAAAATGCCTCCGTCAACCGGCGCAAGCCACGCCCACGCACGCGATCTTATCCGCGAAACGGCAGCGCAACTCCTGGCTCCCTTGCGTGAGAAAAGATTGGTGAGCACGGGCCGGAGCTTCTCGAAGGCCATTCTCTCATCGCGCTGGCGAGAAGACCAGCTCCAGACGTTTCCCTGGTCTCACCACCGCACCGGTCCGGCGTGCCATCATTCGAACAACAGCAGCAACGCCAGCAGACCCCAACAACGCCCACGACATCGCGCAAGTCGGAGACGGAGCGGTCATTAGTGCTTTCGCGACCCCACGAGCAGCCGACTCCCGAGCAAACAACCAGCCTCGCTGCCTAGCCGCCAGCAGATCAGTTCCGAATCGACCGCCTCAGCCACAGCAGCCGAAATGATCACCACCTGCGAGATCCACCCGTGCGAGTCCAAGATGCTGAGCGTCAAGCTACACAAGCCCCACGCCGACTCCACTGGCGACAACTGCAGCGACTACGACAGCAGTAGCCAGATCGGCGAAGAGAGCAGGAAGGAGCTCATACGGAGGGGAGCCGTCGGCCGCCGGTGCGCCGTAGTCGCGTTGCCCGCCGACGTGTTCGCCGCCATCGCAGAGATCGCAGAGCTCAAGTGGTGATTTCGATTGCCAGCTACCCGACACCCCACGCGAGACCTCGGCCGCCGAGGACCGCTGCCTATATATTCACGCGCGGCTATTTATCATCACACACAAGTATCATATCTCCCAGCGCTCGACTGGCTTCCAGAGCCAGCCCCGTCCGTCCAAGGAAGACGGCCCCCACAAGAACAGCCGAGGACATCGACCGCGGACCAAGCAAGATCCGAAGACCAAGTCCATACAGATGAAATTGATCTCGCGACGTGGTGCACATCAATTGTGTGGCTAACTCTTCCAGCTGCGATAGCCCGCCGTATTCTATATAGTTTTGGAACCTGATCAAACAACTGTATTATCGAACTCGCGATCTTTAGATCTAATGAAATCGCACTTCTGATGCACAGCTCGTTCCGTTGATTAATGACCATCACTCCTACACGACTTCAACGACCCACACTCTGGAATGCTTTGGGCATGATATGATGAACATGCGTGCTGAGGTCGTTCGCAACGACCAGTTTGACTCAGTCAGAAGACAACTTGCATCTCAAATCGACATGGACTTACGAATGGGTTGGGATATCCTATCTTTTCATCGCGCCGTTACTGCAAGCAGATATGAACGAGGCCTGTCTGAGCCGCCAAGGCCGCCGCATCCAGCTCCTGCTGCTGCTCCTTGTCCCACATGAGCGAGCTTCGAGGGTCCGTGCGCGCCGTGCGGCGCTTGTGAAGTGCGCGCAGGTCGTCGGTACCCCCGCTCAGCACCGTTACGAGGCACGAGTGCTCGGGCAAGTTAGCCTTGATCTGTTGCACGTACGCTAGGATCTCCGAGCGCTTGGCTCCGCGTACTCGCGCCCACGTAAGGTGCGGGGGAAAGCCTGTTGTCAGCTGGTGGATGACTGTCTGCACAACCTCGCTAGGGTCCTCGCGCGGAATGATGCAGGCCACACCTCCGCTGAGTGACCGGCACGAGCGCTGTGAGTCGACGATTAACACAGATTTCTTGGTTCGGGCCATCTCGTTCACCACCTTCTTCTGCTTGTACTCGTGCTCGATACTCGGGAAGGTTGGTCCGTGCTTGATCTTGAGCTGCGCCAACTGCAGTGTGGCCACTGCATCCTCCACGCTACAGTGGCCGTCAGTGCCAGTCTGGATAGCGCGATTGAGATACTGACTCGTCAAAAAGCGGAGCGCGGAGCGGAAAGGAGGTCCTTTAGGGTGCGGGTACATGCACGCAGTATCGATCACCCGGCGATGCAGCACTTGAAGTGCTACGAGGTCATTCTCGATAGAGTGGCCCACAAGGACGGCCTCAGCAGGAACAAGAGCCAAGAACTTCTCCTGAATATCTGCCAGTCGCATGGTCGTAGCCTCCATGATGTCGCACGTGATGCCCGAGTACTGCGTGCAGTAGTCGACGATGGGATTCTTGGGCCGCACATACTCGTCCAGAAGAACCTTCTCGTTAGCGTCGATCAGCGTGAGGCGCGTGAGCTCCACGCCTTTGGTGGTACGACACATCTCGCAGTCAAGAGCAAGCAAAAGCTGCTCAGCTGTTCGCGTCTCGCCATCCGGCAGCGGCATTGTTGAGACGAAGTCCGCTGCTGTTTTAGCGTCATTAAACGGAACGGACGGGAGATGGACCTTGAGCTCCTCTGGGGACAGCACGTAGAACTCAGCACTCGGCTTTGCCGTTTCTGCAAGCATGGAGGACATATAGATCAATATATCATCCAAACACTGGCACTAGAGCACTCCATAACGCACCTCCAGAGCTCTTCTTAAACTTCTTGATCTTCTTCTTGATGGCCTTCTTGGCCGCATGCTTCTCCTTTTCAAGCTCGCGCTTGGACACGGGGATCTTCAGCAGCGTGGCATCGCATCGTGGGATGCTGTCGCCTTCCGACAGTCGACTGCGGAACTGATAGTCGCCATCTAGGCCTTCAAGCAGTGCAACATCGCTCGCATCTGGCTCCTTTCCCCCCTGCTGCTTGTCCTCCACCGTCGACCGAAACTCCGCCACATCCTCGCATACGAACAGAACCGTGTACTTGAGGTCTGTCTGGAGGCTGCCCAGCACGTGGTCCATCAACACATCGCGGATGTCCTGCGGCACAAAGCTCTACAGTCAGTCCAAGTATTCCAACCAATTGAGTAGCGGTACAAACGCACGGTGAGAGGCACGTTCTCGTCCTTCTTGGCTGCCAGGTCCTCCAGGTTGCTACGTAACAGACTGCAGCCGACATCCTCGATGCTCCGCTTACTCCCGCGCGACGCGGGCGCGGGATCTTCAGGCGTCGCGGCGGGCGACGTCGTCGACGTGCTTCCAGCCATTTTCAACTGCCGAAAATACAACAATTTGATTGGCTGACAATCACATCGGTCAAATCCCATACAAAAAGTTGCTCACAACTGGAAGTGACGAGCACATTCGAGGTCGAGTCCACGACGAAGTGAGGGAGTTCGAGGCGTCCCTTGTGCGGTACTTGTATCGCTGCATGGGGGTGAGAGGCGGCTGGATGTTGTGGAGTGAGCGGCAATGGCGGGGCGGCGTGGTTTCGATCGCCGGTTGGTTTTGGCGAGCCAACTGCGTGGGGTTCTGGCGCCTAAAGTCCCTCGGAATCTTGATGGGGAGATTCAAGGCACTACCTTCTCATTGTAAGGGGGGACTGACAGAGAAAACCCTCGCATCGAGTGCGGTGTGCAGCAGCTTCGGCTGCTGCGCGCTGCTGCTCGGCGCGAGAGAGCCTTGCAAGGTCGCGGAGGTGGAGGATTGGCCTTCGTGCTCAAAGGGGGTTCAGACAGCGCAGCGGTCTCTCGCTTGTCGTCGCTTGCCTATCCATGGCGAGAACGACGTCGAGTGAGAGAGGGTCCTTTTGACAGAGAGACTGTAGCTGCCTTTTGCATATTATGCATCATTCGTGTGCCATTACCCCTGCGACCGTGCTCCTCGGAGCGCTGCGCCATCTTCCGTCGTCGTCTCACTGTGCATTTATCTACCGCCAACCTCGCCAGTCTCGGGCCTCCTCACGTGGCATGAGCTACCCATTCAAATCTTTAGTAATCCGATCCAGTCCATTCATATTCACGTGCTTCGAAGTACACACATTTTACACATCTTGACCATCACCAAAGTGATCAGGAAACCTGCATATTGCCCAATAGATGGCTCCATTATTATTTTTGTTTTCCTCCAATCACAGCCGTTCGTCTCCATCAGACCAATTGTTCACCATGCGCTTCCGCGGCACGCTGGCCAAGGACGCGCTGGCTGTGCTGCTGGACGTGGCGCAGTCGTTCGCGCGCCTGGGCTCGCAGGGTGGCGCCAAGACCAACTGCGTGTTCACGCTCACGCCTGAGACGCTGTCCATCTCGCTCAAGAGCGGCGGCACTGAGGAGCTGCAGAGCTTCGCCCGCCTTCAAACCGCCCGCCTTTTCCATGACGTGGTGGTGGAGTCCCGTGCTGAGAACCACATCGGATTCCTGTGTGACGTACGTCACTTCCAGCAGGCACTGACGTCGGGCAAAGACGCCAGCGCCGTCATGCTTCGTCTGCTCAAGCGCGACGGCAGCAACTTCCTGTGTCTGCGCACACGCGCAGTGGACATCGACATCGTTCAAAGCATCCCCATCGAGGTGCTGGCCATGAGCGCCGTGGAGCACTACAGAGAGCCCAGCGTGCCGGCCCCGCAAATCGCCATCGAGATGCCGCCACTCAGGGCGCTGCGCAGCATTGTAGACCGTCTCAAGACCATGCACAAGACCATGACGGTGGAGGCCAGCAAGACGGGCACGCTCATCCTGCGCATCGACACGCACCCGCTCACTCTGCAGACGCTGTTCGCCCATCTGCGCTATCGGGACGACCTCATTGACGAGGACGAGCAGGAGGAGCAAGAGGAGGAGGAGCGACGGAGGCAACAGAGCTCGTCCAGCGTCACGGTAGACAGCAAGGTGCTGAGCAAAGCCATCCTGGTGGACGGGCAGTCGACAGACTCGGTGCTGTGCTGTATCACGGAAAACAGGGCGATGGTACTTCACTCCATCCTGGTGGACTCGTTCGGGTCGTTCACGTGCTACATCCCCGTGCTCACGCCAGACATTTGAGCAAGATAGAGAGCGGCAACGACAGCAGGCTCGTGGATCTTCTTGTGGGTGCAAGAGCGATTCAATCTATTTATCGTTTCATGAAGGAGCAGCTTCTTGGGCAACACGGTAGAAGTATCGGTGGCGGTCTTTGGAGAAGGAGAATTTCCGACTGGACAAGTTAGGATTTTTGGTACGAGGATCCCGTAGTTTATTAGTGCGCTTACTACGACGTCGCTCGCTCCGCTGCAAACTCGTGCTGGAAATATTACTCAATACCATGGTACGTCGTGAGCTCAGCGATTGGCGCGGATTCTGCGAACAGCGACTATTATGATGGCCAGCCACGAAACGCACACGGCTCCAATGCATGAATACGCTGCTGTTGCCGCGATGCCCAGCTTTGGAGCGGCCACCGACGCTGTATCCGAGGAAGAGGACGATGGGGCTAGATCTGCACTGACCCCTGCGTCAGCTTGGCTGTCGCGACTATCGGGCGAGCTTGTTGTCATGGATCCTGCCGAGGAATAACTGCTTGATGAAGACGGCGCAGAGCTCTCGCTTCCGTGTTTAACCTCGAGCGAGGTTGACGCTTCTGACGACGTCGACGACGACGACGACGCTGGCTTCTGGAGTAAGAATGACAAATGCGGCTGGACAAACGACCCCAATACGCCTCGATTGGCCACCGTGTCGTTGTACGACGGGTACGTTTTGGTGCTCTGCGCCTCGACTTCATCATCACCGATTGCGTTCGTGTGAATCCCAACGATATACGTGTCGAGATTTGTGGACCGTATCAGCATCGGTGAGCCTGGCGAGCGTTTAACTGACACGTCGCAGTCGTGGTGCAGCATGCAGTCCGGGCCGTCAAACTCGCTGGGAAAGTGGATCTTGCACAGCTGAAAACACTCCCCAGCTTCCCCGTTCTGTCCGTATCCAACAAGCTGCACGTTCATCGGGGCATCTTGAGCAAAAGTGTTCGCTCCTGGCAGGTGCAACACGCCATTTGTCGTGCCTAGATCATCGGCCAACTCCACCAGCACATACGTGTTTCGCGTCCACTTGGTCCAGAAATCCGATTGTTTGTGCACTCGAGCGATTGAAGACCTCTGGGTTCCGCTTGTTTGAGGGAGGCTGAACACGGCTGATCCCATCGTATTGCCTCGCAACTCACCGTCCGAAGTGAGTACGCAGTCTGCTGCCGTCAGCACAATGTTCGAAGCGACAAGCGTGGCTGTGCACGTGGCGTCGTCATCCCAACGCAGCAAGCCCACCGTGCTGTAAGGGTACGCGCTTGGGTCCGTAACCTGGTGTCGACCATCTCTATCGAATATGTTGAGCTCGCGATCTTGACGCTCTGCTGATCGCAGATACGAGTGGATTGTCGATTCATCGGCTGCGGGATCCCCTTGCACGTTGACACACGAAAGAAAACACACCAGCAGCCACATTGAAAGCGCTCGTTGGACTCGCCATTGCCGCTGGAATTGAAGAGACCGAAATGAGCTCATAATTCAAAGTGCTGGAAACGACGAGGCGCTGCTTGCCACCTCACGAGTCACGAGTCGTCCCAGGGAACTTGCGCAAAGCAACAATAGACCATCTTCCCGTCGCTTCCTCGAATAGCAAGCGAGCTCTGGATGGCAAAGCGTCAGCCGGGTTCGTTGTGGCGAGTTTCTTCTGTATTTTTGTTTCTCGAGCGTTCCTACGCGCTGTTACTGCTGGGCCAGCCAGCTGCCACCGAGGGCTGCAGCTTCACGTCTCCACGCCGTCGCGTGTCGTTCTCCATTCGGCCACAGCATCGCACCTTGCCCCAGCGAGATGTAAATCGGCCCCGCAACGGTGGGCAACACAAAGGAGGCAAGTCGCTTTGAGCCATGCGCGCTTGAGAAAAAGCCGGCAAGCCAAGCGTCGCTGCTGAAACGGCCATGGATCGATCGAGCAACTTGCTGTGGCCAGGCCAGGTCTGGGTCAGAGGCGTCCGCATCTCGACAAGGTGCCCTCGACCCACTTCAAGTGCCAACGCAACTTCAACTTTGCTGATACTCAGATCAAGTGAAGATGTTTTCAGTCGTTGCACTGCCAAGTTGCCTCTCACAAGAACCCACATCTCGCTTTCACGGGCTCTCCGCTGATGTGGCTTGCCAATAGCTACGGCCGAGTATTGTATTGGCTTGCACGATGGCCAGCAAAAAGACCAGAAAGACATCAGTCCACTGCCGACAAAGACTTCCATTAGCATCTCGTACAGGAAGCTATTGGACGCTAGTGCAGGTCCCACTCCATACTCCAAGCTTGTTGGACTAATAAACTCTGGTCTGAACGTCCTCCCCCCCTGCTTTTCACACGCCACCTACTTGTGAGCGAACATGTCCCGGAAGATCGTCTCGTACACCTTGATGCCGTGCAGGAACGTATCCTTGTGCAGATACTCGTTGTGTTCATGCAGCAGAATCTCCGTGTTCTTCATGGGCGAGAACCCGATGGCCTGTACACCGGCCTTGCGCAGATAGCGACTGTCAGTGGCAGCAGGGAAGATCTCCGTCTCCAACTTCTCGCCCATGCGTGCACACGACTTCTGGAAAAGCTGCCACCACACATTGTCCGCGTCCAGCGACGTCGTGTAGTGTGCGTGCATGGGCTTCGTCCACGAGGCAAACTCCCAAGAAACCCCCTCAGCAGCACACCATGCATCAAGCATCTTCCCCATCGCCGCGATGTCCATTTCAGGAGAGATGCGGATGTCAAAGCCTGCGATGGCCTCCGTAGGGATCACGTTGAGTGCGTGCGTCTTGCCGCCATCGCAAGAGACGCCACTCTGCAGCGCCGTGATGTTGATACTCGTCACGTCGCCGAGCTTCTTCTTCTTCATGTCGCCATGTTTGCATCCGACGTCCGCATTAAGAGCTTTCTCTTGCTCCTCACGGAAGGCCAGCGCTTTGTTGCAGATGTCGATGATCTTGGAGGTCGCCGTGTTCTGGATAAAGCGACTGCCGTGGCCAGTGGGGCCTTCAGCCTTCACGTAGACCCACCACTGCGTTCGCTCACCGTAGAAGACAGTGTAGGCATCGTTAGGGTTTGCCAGGCCCTCGTCAAACGCGAACGCCACGGGTTGAATGGCCTTGAACTGCTCCGTCTCGATAAACGTCCCCATGCCCTGAGCACCTCCCGGCTCTTCATCGGGCACGAAAAGCAAGTAAATGTTGCGTTGGGGCGTAAACCCCGAGCTCATGAGGGCGTGGACGGCTTCCACGTACTGGATGCAGACGCTCTTCATGTCCTGAGTTCCTCGCCCGTAAATCCGCCCGTTGTCCACGATCTTGGCCTAGCCAGAGCAAGTACCGGTAATTGTGACGCGTGTGACCCCGCAGCAACACCAAAGAGCGTCGTCCTCGTACCTCGAATGGATCGTAGCTCCAGTGTTCTGACATCGCAGGCACCACGTCGTAGTGCGAGTTCAGGATGATGCCTGGAAGCGTCGGGTCTTCACCTTGCCACGTAGCCTACAGCACACACTCACCAGTAAGACTGCGCACCGAAGAAACAGCTCTGTTGCCAGCGTCGCACCAGCACGACAGGCTTGTTCTCAATAGGCGAGAACACTTGGACGAGAAGCCCAACTAAAGGCAGCAGCAGCAAGGCATCAGCGGTGGACACAATGAACCAACTAAGCAGGCAGCACCTTACGCTCTTCAAGATACGCGCGCAGCCACTCCGCGCACTGCACAACACCAGCATCACACGAAACGGGTGAGCGGACAGCGCAGCATTCGTAGCGATCGCCAAGCGCTCCACCTCTTTGTAGCTCCCGCTGGGGCCCTCGGCGCTAACTGTGCGGAAGCGGAGGAACTCGACGAATCTGTCCACGGGGTCCTTCCACGCAGCCATCTCGACGTCTCTCAACACGGTACTGGGGGCTCGGTCCGTGAGGGACATCTTATGGCTAATATGCTGACTTTTGTGAGCATGAGATGGACTCCTCCTAAGTACGTCCTGCCTTAGTCAGACCCGTCGGCTTCCCTTTCGTGCGTGTAGCGTCTTGTTCCTCCTTTGCTTTCCGTTTTGGCACTCGTTGATGCACCCGCTTCGTTTCCTCGGTGTGATGTTGGGCTCGCAGGAGGGTCAACCTGGCCGAGAATCAAGGAGAAGCGAATCACTCGACGAGCTTTCAGCTCGTTTCATGTCCAGGAATCGCGAGCGTCGGACAGATATCTCCGGGTGTTTTGCTCTCCATCGCGTGACGTACTTGCTGTTGGGGAAATCGTCCGTCACCGGTCAGCTCTGCTACTTGGTGCAACATGCATCGCAGCTCGCGTCGAAATCAACACATTCGACGAAGAGCTCGAGAGTGAGCAATCTCGGTCAAGCCTCGATCGACGCCTTCCGAAATGTACACGAGCTGAGGCCCGGCGCGTGTATCAATTGGCACAGGCCTTTCTGGAGAGGCTCGTACGAAACATCGCAGGCCGCTATCGCTTGAAGCACCGGCATACCATCGTTTTTTTTCCTTATTGACTTAAAGAACTTGGCTGCTCGCCTAACACGAGCAGCCAAGTTGTCAAGTGTAGGTGTAACCTATGACCAGCTTTCTGCAGACTTGACTCGTGATGATCCACGCTGCTCAGTTTGCTTCAGCGTACGCGAACATGCGGCGGAAGAGTGTCTCGTACACATCGATGCCCCGCAGGAAGGTGTCCTTGTGCAGTCGTTCGTTGTGCTCGTGAAGCAGAATCTCCGTCTTGTTCATGGGGGAGAAGCCCAGCGCCGGGATGCCAAGCTGCCGAAGGAAGCGGCTGTCCGTCGCGGCCGGGAACACCTCCGTCTCCACGGGGACGCCAACTTCCTCGCATCCCTCCTTGAACAGCTTCCACCATACGTTGCTGTCGTCCACCGCCGTAGTGTAGTGCTCATGCAGCGGGTTCTTCCACCACGACACGAACTCCCAGGACAGTCCTTCAGCTGAGCACCACTCGTCCAGCATCACCTTGAATTTCTTCAGGTCCATGTCGGGCGAGATGCGGACGTCGAAGCCTGCAACTGCCTCAGTGGGGATGACGTTGAGGGCGTGGGTCTTGCCCCCGTCTTGGGACACACCGCTGTGCAGCATGTTGAGGTTTACCGTGGTCACATCTCCCAAGTTCCGCTTCTTCATGTCGCCGTGCTTACATCCCGAGTCGGCATTCAGCAGAGCCTCCTGCTCTGCGCGGAAAGCCAAGGCCTGCAGCAACAAGCAAGCGTCAGCACCCTCATCACTGGACGATGTGAGACCAATCTCACCTTGTTGCAAACGTCGATGATCTTGGACGTCGCCGTGTTCTTGATGAAGCGACTGCCGTGGCCCGTAGGCCCCGTAGCTTTCACGTAAAACCACCAGGGCACTCGTTCGCCATAGAAGACTGTGAACGCGTCCTTCGGGTTAGCAAGACCTTCATCCAAGGCGAAGGCGACCGGCTGGATGGACCTGTACTGCTCGCTCGTCAGGAAGGCCTCCATGCCGTCCACGCCGCCGATTTCTTCGTCGGGCACAAACAGGAGGTGGACGTTTCTGCGCGGCACGAATCCTGCCGCCTTCAACCGGGCGACGGCCTCCACGTACTGCACGCCGACGCTCTTCATGTCTTGAGTTCCGCGGCCGTAGATCATTCCATCCTCCAGAACGGTCGGCTACAGAATCAAACCACAGCATCAATGAGTGAACACACTTCCTTCAAGCAGCAAAATCATTACTGCGCACCTTGAACGGGTCGTGCTTCCAGTGCTGGCGAACCACAGGCACCACGTCGTAGTGTGAGTTGAGCAGGATCGACGGAAGCGACGGGTCCTCGCCTTGCCACGTGGCCTGCTCCGCAGCAACTCGTTAACTCTCTCACCCCAAACTCCATTCCTCCTTGAACACTCCTACCACGACAATTGGCTTGTTGCCCGTGGGTGAGAAGAGCTGCACCGTTAGACCAACTACCAAACAGCACAGTCCCCATCAGCAACATCCTCCAGCCCAATCACCCTTTCCACCTCCCGCTCACCTTCTTCGAGATACCCCTGGAGCCACAGCGCGCACTGCCAGAAGAAACCCATTTTCAGTCCTTCTTTGGCCTTAATTTCCGCTTTAATCGCCCACGCACCTCGTTGTACGATCCATTGGGGCCGTCGCCGCTGACCGACGGGATGCGAATGTACTGCAGCAGCCGCTCGACGGCGGAGGACGTTCTTGTCGCCATGGCCGAAAAAACGACAAGTGAGTCTTGCCCTTGATGGATGCCCCTAAAGTTGCACAGACCGTTGCGTCAGACTTGTAACTGCCAGTAAAGTTGCAGCAGCCCACCACGTCACAGATTGCCACCATGGCCGCCCGCAAGACCATCCGCTGCGCCGCGCAGCACGAGATCGCCAAGCGCAAGGGCTCGCGCTTCATCTCGGCCGCGTGGCCGCTTTCAGGCGGCGGCGATGCGGCCTCCGACCAGGTCAAGCAGTTCGTGGAGACCCAGCGCGGCAAGTTCCCGGCCGCCAACCACCACTGCTTCGCGTACACGACGATGGACGGGCGCGAGCTGTGCTCGGACGACGGAGAGCCGCACGGGACCGCAGGGAGGCCCATCCTGGCGTCGCTGCAGCGAGCACAGCTAGTGGATGTGTGCGTGGTGGTTACGAGGATCTTCGGCGGCGTGAAGCTGGGCCCGGGGGGTCTCATCCGAGCCTACGGGGCCGCGGCGCAGGAGCTGCTGGAACAGGCGGAGATCGTCGAGAAGGTGCCGACGCGGCTGCTGCGCGTGCGGACCGAGTTCTCCTATGTCGACGTGGTTAAGCGAGCGTGCGACCACTTTGCGGCCGAGTTTGTAACGCAGGAATACGCCGAGGACGCCACATTCACAGTCAGTGTGCCCGTGCACAAGAGCGACGAGTTTGTCGGCTTCGTCCGAACCAAATCCTCGGGTCGTGTGGAAGTGAACGCGCTGTAAAACGTACTACTAGTAACTCTCGACATGTACAAGAAAGTAACATTGAAAATCGACACGGCAAGCACGAAGCCGTCGCCTCCGGTGTGCCGGAACTCTCGGCCCAACAGCTCAAGTGAACTGTAGTTCGTGTGCTTGCTACCGCACCTCGGAGTAGTTCTCGCTCAGCCACTGCATGACCTCCGTTTGATGATTTTTCACGGCGATAGTCCTCACAACCGCCAGTGAATAGCGATCCCACTGCATGGTGGTCCGCGTGAACTCGAGCAGATCGAAGTTGCCCGTAGCAAAAGCGCTTGTTAACGCATACTTCGGGCAGTTCAGTGCGCGGTGATCATAAAGCCACTTCACGACTTCAAATTGACAGTTCTGGGCTGCACTTGCCACCGTTATCGGTGAGCACTGCTCGGCTCCACACTCACAAAGCCATTTCACAACGTCCAAGTGACCACCCATCGCAGCAGAGTCAATGACACCGCCACGACAGCTACTTGGAGCAGCGGAGTAGACAGGGTGTAGGAGCTTGACAACCTCCAAGTAGCCATTGCGTGCTGCACGTGCAATCGCCTCTGACACGTCTCCTTCAGGGCTGTTAGCAAGAAGCCACTGGACCATTCGAAGGTCACCGCTGCCAGCTGCGGAGCTCAGAGCAAACTTCGTGCAGCCTTCCGTTCGATTGGCATGCAAGAACTTTACCACCTGCAGATGTCCATTCGCTGCAGCTTGGTCCATCGCCAACTCCGTGCACCCTTCTGTACGGTTACAGTGGAGCCACTTCACCACCTCCAGGGCCCCGGCTTTCGCAGCCCAATCCATCGCGTTTGTTGTACAGCCTGCTACCTCATTCGCACCCAGCCACCGCACAACCTCCACATGTCCGTTCATCGCCGCCTTGTCCATCGCCTTCTCCGTGCATCCGCCATCCGTATTCTCACGAAGCCACTGCAGCACGTCAAGATGGCCAAACTCCGCCGCGAAGTCCATCGCGTCCGTGGTGCATCCAGCCTTTTCGACCTCATGCAGCCACTTCAGCACCTTCAAATGGCCATTCCTCGCCGCAGAATCCATCGCCCGCGTCGAAAACGCACCATGGCACTCCTCCTTCACCTTCAGCCACTTGACAAACGCCAAATGGCCAAACGCTGCCGCCAGATCCAGCGCTTGGTTGACCTTCTCCGCCATGTCATTCGCCAGTAAAAACTCCATCATCTCCCGGTCTCCCGACATCGCCGCAGCGTCCGCCATCCCGTCGCCACACTGATAGTTTGCATGCTCCAGCACCCAACGCGCCACCTGCAGCTGGCCGCTCTTAACAGGGACAGCGACATTCACCACAACCGTCGGGAACGTCGTCACCAGCCACCGCACTGTCTCCAAGTCTCCCTTCCCAGCCGACACCTCATAGGCTTTGAGCACTGCTGTGTAGCCATGGACGGCTAGCAGGATGCCTCTGGTGCTGTGCACCCACTGCAGCAGCTTCAGGTCTCCACTCTCACCGGCGGCGGCTGCCCCGTCGGCGTTCAAAGCCGTCGGAGATCGAAGATGCAGCTGCTGCACCATGGAGAGCTGTCCTAGCCTCGCTGCCGTCGTTAAAGCCAGTCGGTATTGCTGCTTCTTCTCGAACTTGGAGCGGGTGGAGACGTCCATGGATGTCAAGATCCGTGAAAAAAGTCGAGGGCTACGGTGCTTCACGCATTGCTGCAGCTTCAATCGTTTCTCAGGGAACAAGAATTCGTCCAGCAACTGCAGCACGTGGGCTAGGGACTGTATACTAGGGAACTCGCGCGTCACGACGCGTATACAAGTGAGGAAGGTGGCGTCCAGGTCCATGCCTGGTCAAGTGTAACTTCTCTCCGGAATGGCGGGTTCAACACGTGGGTCTAATGTTTTGTCCAATCGTAGAGTTTTTGTTTCATTTTTTCGCCAATCCGACGTCGTCAGTCCGCTTTTAGATCGATTCTTCTCACGTTATGGCGCAGAGAGGAAGCGACCAGGACAGCAGCGGCGACGCGCCCCCGACGCGCCCCAGCGACGTGGTTACAGCCGGCATTGGTCTCCAGACGCAGGCGCCTCCAACTCCGTCGACCGCATCGCCTGAAGCTTCTTCTGGGCTTCACACTAGCCGTCTGATCATGGGCGTTCTACCCCTCAGCACCCCGCCGTTCGATGCCCTACCGCGGCCCCACAGCCTCCCACAACGCTCCGCTTCAGATGTAGAGACAAACAGGCGCTCGCCTTATGACCCAGCTGTGCGCGGCCTCGTGGGGCGCAGTAACAGCGCGTCTTTCGACCCCGAACACGTCCCCGAAGACGCCGAGCTGCTAAGGCAGCGGCTATTGGCCGCCGCACTGAGTACCCCCGTGAGTGGGGACGCCGTGAGTTCCAGACTGCTTCAAGCTCTACCCCAGCTGGGTTTCGGTCAATTCCTGCAAGACTTAAATCATCAAACACCGCCGTGGAGAGGTTTCGCTGCTGCTAGACAGGACTCGACGACGTCGGAGGGCCATACAGAAGAGATGGATGAGAGAGGACGACTGCTGGCTGCACAGCCAATTGGTGAAGGCAGGGCTGCGTCGGGATCGCCGCCACGGAGTCGCCGGAGACTGAGCTCGGGCTCGTCCATGTATTCCATGTCGGCGAGCGGAGACTTGGAGTCGAACGCGCCACAGCAGACAGGATCGACGGATAATGCAGCTGCTGCACGGCCGACTGTGCGTGTGGGCAACGCAACGCGCGGAAGACGCGGCTCGGAGGACGAGAGCGACGACCAGACGGCCATGGACGAACTGCAGGCGCTCTTTCGGCGGTGCCACAACTCGCTGCCGTTTGTGGCGCTGTTCTTGATTTATTTCGCGTACCAGCACGCCACAGGGATCCTCGTGTTTGTGGTCGGGACGGTGGCCGTGATGGGGCTCGACCAGCGCATGCGCGCGCAGGTCGCGCTGAAGGACAAGGCCAACGCTTGGCACCTTCTGGGAATTGTCGCCATGTGCGCCATCGATATGGTCGCGATCTGCTCCGTGGATGGACAGCCGAACCCGCTGCGCCACTTTTCCCAGATCCTCCACTCGAGTGGCGCTCACGGCAGCGACAGCGATGGTGGCTTGCTGTCAACTGGCGGGATCTTCTGGCAGGTGCTCTGGACGGTGCTCGTTAATGGTACGTGCTGAATTAATCACGTCGGTGAATGCCTGCCGACCGTCAAACTTACCGCTGTGATTCTTTTTTCACTTCCACGTTGCTACGCGTAGATTTTCTCGTGCGGCTATGGAGTATTGTCGTAAAAGCGTTCGTAGCGGGAGCCAAGTCTGACCGCTTCCCCTGCGAACGAAAGTTCAGGGATGAGGTGACTACACCAGTAGATCAATCGCCAGCAACGGCAACGGTGGACGACGATGAGGAAGACACAACAAGCGTGACTCCCCTTACTCAGCAGGCCGTCTCGACGGTCGCTTTCTACCGAAGAAAGGTACGCAGTTGGTATCTGTCTAACGCGTATCGTCCCCCCCACGCACTTACTGACTCTGCTTTGCTGTGCTATATCTTCGTAGCGAAAGCTGTATGGGATCATTGAGATGTGCTCGATCTTCCTTCGGTCGATGCTCGCCAGTATCCCGTGGTGCAGCTTTTACCAGGTCTGCGCGTCCAAGTTCATGGCCGACGTGTTCACGTTCGCCTACCTCTTTATCAAGGGCCTCATCCTCGCCACCCAGGGACGGCGTATCTTCATTTTGGCTCGCTCTTTCGTAACGCTGGGGCTGGAGTTCGGCGTCTACGTCACACACGATGAGTTAGTGGAGGCCGGGTCACCAGACTGCTCGATCTGCTACGAAACGATGCGTCAGCCCGTCAAGCTTGCGTGCTCGCACATGTTCTGCGAGGAGTGTGTGACGGAGTGGTTCGATCACGAGCGTTCATGTCCCCTGTGCCGAGCCAGCGTGGGGTCGTCGGGTCCTGCCGAGGAGGAGAACGTCAAGCCTCAGTTTATGGACGGCCGGACCAGCCTCGTGCCGCAGCTCCTGTAGAAACACGGAACCTTATTGTGGACGCTGCTTTTGTATTCACTCCGCTCTCACTTGTCCTGTGATGGAATGTAGTTTATGGTGACTGTGCCAGGTGCGGACAGCTGACCCAAGGTGAATTGCCGCGACAACGTGCCTTCCAGCACAGCCCATTCGCGCAAACTATCGCGCGGCGAGTCCATAGCAGAGGAATCACAGAAGGCCTCGTCTTCAGTCGGTGAAGCTGGCGTTGGGGATCTCGGCGTCAGCTCGATGACTTTGAAGTGCATGCAGACCTGCACTTCCACCTGAAAGGCGCCCTTGGCGGCGTCCGAGATGAGCCGCATCTGCACGGGGTGGGCATCCTGGGAAACGGGGCAAATTGAAACGTGCTCCTGCCGGCAGAAGAAGCTGATGGCGTCGTAGATGTCGCCGCCGCTTTGAGTTCGTGAACTGCCTTGCAGGACGCGCTCGACGAACGCAAGGGCTCGTGCCTCGCTGGTTTTCGCGAACCGATGAGCTGGCGATGACGGCTGGTGTGATGGAGCCTTTCCGGCGGGCTGATGCTGTGTGACCACGTCTTCCTCAAACGCCAAGATCCGCTTCACCATGTACTTGATCACCTCCGATACGCTGTCGGCCTCGACGTCGTCGCCTTCGAATGGGTTTGAGGCACTGAAGAGCTGGTCGTCCAACAAGACTTTGTCGCGGCCAAGGTCTTTCACGATCTGGATCATGCTCAAGTTGACGCTTGCGCGACGCTCAAGCGTAGGCTGCTCGACTCGACTGCGGAGCCAGCTGAGCGAGACGCAGACGGGGAAATGGCGTTGGAGGGTTTCACGGTAGCGTTCTGATGACAGAAGGAGGTCAAGCTAGTTAGGGAAGCCACACAGCTTCGAACAGACAGCACGGCGTTCTTACCAACGCTTGGGGCTTCTCGGAGGACGTGTTCAAGTCGATGGAGCTGGAATCTGCAAACGCGATCCAAGGCCCAGACCCAGTCGTCGACTTGTGCTTCAGCGTCCATGTCGCCTTCAGTGCCAGAAGTTGCTGTCGGGACTTCAAAGATGAACGATTCGTACGGCACGGGCGCTCGAGTAGGGAACAAGACGTCCGCGCCAACTCCTTCAGCTTTGTACGGCACAAGCAGCTGAAAGCGGTGGAAGATGTGTGTTCTCGTCTCCAAACCGGCGTCTGGTATGTCTGAGTTGGTGGCTTCGATGCTGGGCGACGTGGGGACAAGCCGGCGGACTTGACATCCTTGTAGCCGGATCACCCGCGTGGTTGGCTCCTCTTGAAATGCGTCCGAGATCATCCCCATCAAAGACGCTGTTGAGGGCAGCGTGAACCTGCCTTTCGTCAAAGCTGGCGGATTGGGCGAAGTGCCGGGACTGCTACTGGTAGCCGTGGCTTGCTGTCGGACGGGGGTCATTTCAAATTTGCTTTGATCTTCGGACAATGAGCACTGCATCATCTGAGCAAGTGGTCTCGAACCGAAGAGGGCTTTTACTGCTGCTCCGCCGCCTATCGTGCCAGGATCACTAGCGGGAGATGATGCGAGCAGGACTAAACGCCCGGTCTTGAGGTATTTCGTGGCCTCGACCTTCTCTGCGCTCATGCCCTTGAGGATGTTGCCCAGCTCGACGTACAGGAGATCCATTCCCGTTTCGCTGATCTGGTTCTCTCGTCCTAAACGTTGGACCGACGTCCACAGCTGACGCACCCGTTGTCGAGCTTCACCATTCAAGTGCATGAGCTGCATCGACGCATTCAGGAACGTGTCACTTTCGTCTGCAGACTTGCGGGTCTCACTGCCTTGGCGTATCTCCTGACTGTCAGCGAAAGCCACTTCACGTGTCTCGGTCCGTTTGGCAAAGTCGCTGTTGGTAGATTCCTCAACATAGCGTGTCTGGTACACGTTGGCCTTGCAGGGAAACGGAGCGAGTGACGCACGAATATTACCGACGGAGCTCGACAGGAGAAAAGTTGCAGGTTCTTGTGCAGCGGATGCGGGCACTGTGGCACCTGAATGCTCGTGGTCAGTCTCCAATGCGTTGGCGCCTGTAGCGGCACTAGAATCGATCGCAGAAGATGATACTCCTCTATCGGGACCTGGAGAGCACTCCACCATGCTTTTCTCGCCCACTGTCACCACACAAAGCACACGAGATCGCAAACAACACCCGCGCCTGACGATAATTCCCCAGGTCAGCCACTTACCAAGCAGCCGAAGCGCAAATGGCGAGACGTTTCACCCTCCAAGCTCCCGTCCTGGCGTTCAGCTGGCACGTCTTCTGCAAGAATAGGCCAGGCTCGTAGGTAACTCTATATATTTTCCCTTTTGGTCAAATGCCCAGCGGCTTGATAGAAGATCGGTGTCGTTCTCTGTATGCCTCGCTGGTCGTCGGGCTTCCTTCTTCCTCGACGCAGTTCAGGATCTCGTGTTGGCTGTAGTGTTTGGTTCAAATGGAAACAAGACCGGTACTAGTCGTCGTCGACGCCCCAGCGGTCGAACGTCTTCTTTAATACTTCGAAAGTTGTCCACGACACGGCCACGGAAGGCGCATGCACCAGCAGGCGCGGGTACACGCCCCGGAAGAAGCCTGCGTAGCCCTCCTGCGCCTTAATCTGAATAAGCGCGTCCATCAAGCCGGCGTACTGCCGACGCAACACTGGCTCCACCCGCTCAGCCTGCAAAGAGCAGAGCACAAAACCACCAGAAGATTAGAATTCTCAAGCGCATCAGCCAAACGGAAGCAGGCGATTCGACGTACTCCTGGACGGCCATTAATGGAGCACGAAGGGGGAACCGTGATGGAAACGCCGCGCGCCTGGAGCTGCGCACAACGGGTACGAGATGGACACTATGAATAAGACATGAAACAAACAGGAGCAAAGTAAGCAAAAAGAGGCCCTGAGCGGGATGCACAAGAACCTGAAGCTCTGGTTTCGAGAAGCGAGGCGACATCGAAGCCGACTTCACGCGAGCGTGGGGGCGAGTTCCTACCGAGGGTTCTTCCGCGACCATCATCGATTGGGTCTGCAACCGGGTCTTGGCCACATCCAGCGGGTTCGTCAGCACGCCAGCCTAAAAACAATCACAAAAAGTTCGTCAACACCTCTGCAAAACCACCTTCCACCTCATCCGAACTCGTACCAACGCTCCAGCCGCAGCGCCAGACGTGATGTACGCGCCGACGTTCATTTCTCCCGACGGGTTCAGAATCTTCTTGAAAGTCTCATTTGCCGACACCATTACCATACTGTACGGCAGATTCATGAGCAGCGTGGTGGGGAAGCTAATATACAGCGCGCGCAAGCCCTCGTGCTTCATAACCTGTTGACATTCCATGGCAACGACAGCAGAATGACACAAAACCTGTGAGTAACCCCAGTAACTCAATGCAGCAGGCAAAAGAGCAACGTAATCACCACCGTCTTAAAGCAGTCCCCGACGCCGTTGTAGTATCCTAACTGCAGCCGCTGCTTGACCACGTCCATGGGCGTCATAATGAGGTCGTGACACACTGTGGCAATGACGCCAGCGGTGCCTGAAGCCATGGGCGTGAGTGCTTCCGAGTCCGCGCCCAGCGCCGTCTTGGCTGCCTCGAACACCGAGAAGTAGATGGCGTGGGCCGGTAGACTGGCCCCCAGCATGGTGCTGACGCCCCGGAAGAGCCGTAGAGGCCCCTCCTCCGCCACCAGCTTGCGGGCTGTTTGCATGGCCGACAGTTTGAGCGGCTGGCCGTTCACGGGGCAGCGTTGGCACTGCATGTGCGTCTTGACTGTGTCGATGGGGAAGATGGACACGTGCTCGGCCACGCCCGCGGCCGAGCCGGCCAGCATGTGGTGCACGAACGAGCCCTTCTCGGGCGTCCACTCCTCCCAGTCCTCGTCCAGCGCCGCCATCGTCGAGTTCTGCTGCGTTCGGCTAATGGTCGAGTCGGAGCGATTGCTCCCTTTCTTTACAGGCCACACACGTCGCGCGGGGATAAGTGGCGTTTGTGTTTTGCTTTGGGGCGATTGTTGGATAAAACTGGCAGGCGGCTTTCGGCCAATCCGACGCGAGAGCCTGTCGTGGCGCATGTGTATTCTATGAAGCAGGGAGATGAAAGGATAGAGTTTCGGTCAAGTGTGTGATTGGACCAAGGGAGAAGCTAAAAGATGTGGTTGGANTTTGTCCCATTTTGCGTGAGCATACAAACGCCAAGCTTGAGTCGTTGCTGCTGTATTCGCGGCTGTTGACGCTTCAGCCATGCGAGTGATGCTCACTTGAGCTCTTGCCACCAAGCAGCCAAGGCAAAGAGGCAGGAGCAACACCCACCTGCGCTTGGGCGCGGGGTTGACGACGACCAGACGTTTCAGTGGCCGACCGGCACGCTTTGCCGTCCGGAGAGGTTCGCTCGAACAAGCGAGCTCTGTCACCACCGAATTGCCACAATTGCCAGGCGCTGCAGTTAATGCGATGCGAGGCAACTGCAACTCGTTGACACGCGCGGCGCGTGCCCGTGGCAAGTCACGAGCGCGCAGGGCGAGTGTCGCCTGCTTTTATCCATTATTACGCCGTCGGCGACCGAGGGACTGAAGCAGGTCCAAAGGAGAAGTCACCGCCTCCAGCGTTAGTCACTCATCACTTCGCCGCGGCCGTGTGCGGCACCGCGGAGGGCGAGGTGCGGGTCGCCACGAGCCTTCAACCGCCACGTTCTGCAGGGTGCCGGTCACTAATCGGAGCAGCGCGTGCTAGCTGCGTGGCAGCGCTCGGTTCGTTGTGCCAGCCTTCGCGTCATGGCCATTTGGTTGGCAGGTTGGTGGCGTCACTGCTAAAGGTGCCAGGATGATTTACACCAGTAACGTTTGTTGGGCGTACGGTGCGCCAGCGCGCTTGTGAAATGGTTCTCGACGCCGGTGAAAGTACAGTATTGTTCAGTTGCCGCTGCGCCGTCGATGTCAGCGATAGATGTTGTGTCTGCAAGAGAGGGCAAGCTCGGCGCACGCTTAGTTGTCACACGAAAAGTGATACATATATACCACGAATGAAGATACTCGAGGCGGGCCATTCTTGATCTTCGTTGCGTTGCGGTGCGTACTGATGCAAAATATACAAGCGGGCGGGCGCACAAAATGGAGTTCATCGTGCCATTCCGGTGGTGCATGCGGTCAAGGCTTGACTCTCGCAAATTGAAGCGGCAGCAAACAACTCCAAGAATCCTTCGTTTTATAATAGCGAGATCATTTCCCAGTGTCTATCGCTCCTTGTACTCAAGAGGTACCGCGGCGCAGCGAAGCGCTGAGCCCATAACGCTTGCAACATTGTGAACTCAAAAGCACCACAGATAGTTATGATAGCAGCCTTGGTGGTAACAGGAGGGCCCTGCAAGCACGCGCCACTAGCGAATGAATCTCCACCATTGAAGTGCTTCCTGCGACCACGGTCGCCCGACTCGTCCGTTTGATTCAGACAGCTTGTGAAAGCGCGGTGCGAATCTGGGTGACATGCTTCGCCTTGCGTCGGAAGATCGCACGGCTCAACGCCGTGCACAATAGCAAGGGAGGTTGAAGGCGGCTCTGCTGAAGCATCAAGTCGTTGCATCGACTCATGCATTCCCTCTGCAACAACGTTTGAATCGAGGGGCTGTAAAGCGTCTGCTGTTAGGCAGCGCAGAGCGATTTACAAGAAGTTCTTGAGGTCCTTCTCGCATCGGCCTTGGTCCTTGCCGTTCCCTCTGCCGACACAGCGAGCAGGCGCGGAGTCTTGCGCCAGCGCTGTTAAACGCTGATGAGTGTCTTTGGATCAGAACTGGCGGTGACGCGGCGCTAGCGAGCGACCTTGAAGGGCCGCTCGAGAACGCCGTCACCAACAGCCTGGTGAAGCTCTTGCTGCGAGCGATGGCATTCTGCATTCTCCTCCGCTCCGCGCAGCAGCTCTCGGTCGGCAAGCCCTCGCCATGCGCAGTGTGCGTCCCCGTGTCTCCCGTGGCGCCAGCTCGGCGGCCAGCGCTGTGGCCGCTGCGTCCGCACGGCTCTCCATGACGGCCGAGTCCACGCGCGCTCTCTGGGACGGCCTGTCACGCAAGATCGCGCAGATCTCGGGGCCCGAGCTTGAGCCACTCAAGCCTCCAGCCTCCATCGCGACCGAGCGCACGCCGCTGCTGCTGTTCGACGCCACGGTGGTGCCCAGCAGCGGCGTGGAGGGCGAGGAGACGCTACTCAAGGCCCCATCTTCAAGACACAGCAGCGAGTGCCAAGTGCTGCTGCGTCTGGCCTTCCAGATGCTGCTCTTTGCGGTCGTGGACTTCGCGCCCAACTTCTTAAGCGGCGTGCTCACGGGCCACCTCAGCGCCGCGCACAGCAGCGAGTTCATGGCGGCGCGCAGCCTGGCGCTCATCTTCAACATGGTCACCAGCACGACGCTCATCGCCGCCATGAGCGCCGCCATGGACACGCTCTGCGCACAGGCCGTGGGTGCCGGCCAGCTACGCGAGCTCGGGCTCTTCTTCCAGACCGGCATGCTGGTCTTCTGCATCGGCTTCCCGCCGGTGGCCATCGCCAGCTTGTACTGCGTCGAGCTGTTGGAGTTCGCGGGGCAACGACGAGAGCTCGCCCAGTTGGTGCGCAGCCTCGTGCTCTTGGCACTGCCCGGCGTGCCATTCACGGCTGTCAATGCCTTGATGTGCAAGATCTTGCAGGGTCAGAGTCGCGTCGAGCCGCTCGTCGGCGTCGGTCTCCTGGCCAGCGTCGTGCAAGCCACGCTGCTCTACGTCTTCATGTTCCAGACCTCTTTGGGCTTTACCGGCTCAGCGCTCGCCATCTCAGCGACCATGGCCTGCTACGCTATTGTGCTGGCCACCTACTTGTACCGCAGCGGCCTCTTCCAGCGTGAGTGGCCTGGCTGGCAGTTCACCGAGGCACTTCGACTCATGCCCGAGTTCCTGCGTCTGGGGGTCTCGGGGATGGCCATGTTCGTCTGCGAGGTCTGGGGCTTTGCAGTGGTTGGACTCTGCTCGGGGATGCTGCCTCATGCAGCCGCCGTCGTGAGTGCCGACTCAAGCTACGCCAGTCTGCGGTGGCTCGGTGCGCTCTGGTACGCTGCGATCTCTCTCGCGGGGTCTGTGAGAGTTGGCAATGCGCTGGGCGCGAACGACCCGTCGCGCGCTTGGCATACAGCCAAGTTGGCCTTGGGCTTGAGTGCCGCCTGTGCTCTCGTTGCGTCGGTTGCAATGCTGCTGCTCCATGGAGTGCTGCCATTCGCCTTCACGAGCGACGAGCGTGTGGTGTCCATCACGTCCAAGTTGCTGCTCGTGACCAGTCCACTGCAAGTCTTCGCGGCAATCTCGTCCGTCTCCCAGGGCATTTTCCGTGGCTGTGGGCTTCAAGCACTTGGTGCGAAGGTCAACTTCGTGTGCTACATTCTGCTGGCTGTTCCGCTGGGGCTGTTGCTGGCGTTCTCACTTGAAATGGGACTTCTCGGCCTCTGGCTCGGGCTCAACGCCGGCTTCATCGCAAGTGGGCTCTTCAGCACCTACTGGCTGGCATTCCGAGCCGACTGGGCATTGCTGGCGTACCAGGCACTGGAGCGGACGACGTGCGGGGCTGCGACCAGCGCTGAGATCAAGAATGAAGCTTGCTACCTGCCGTCACCGAAGGCAACTTGGGACGTCTCGCACGTGCATGAACCAATGCACGAGCCGACCGCGCTCAACGACGAGACCCGAACGGCGACGACTCTGAAATGAACGGCGATACCCTGCGCCAAGAAGCAGGGACAACTTGTATACAAGAAGAAGAGCACGGGGGCGAGCAATGCGTCAACTAACTGAAAGAATCAACAATCTCCCATTCAACTTAGCCTTGTTGCGATCTGCAGCTACTCAAACAAGTTGCCAAATTGCCATTAGTTATTACTACTTACTTAGTAGTACTACTTTGAAGCTTGGTGACTTCCTTAGGTAGAAAAACAAACACTTGATATACACAGCGAAGAGGGTTTCGAGCCCTGTAGTTAGGAGGAGCTCCTTACGCAGCCACGGCGATATCGACATCGAGTTCATCCTCGAAGTCCGCCGAGTGAGCCCCGTGTTTGGCGTCGTGAGCCATTTTTTCCCAACTCGTCGCACGCAACCAGAAAACCCCAGCAACGGCGAAGATGATGGTTCCCGCCATGTTACCAGCCCAGAGTCCGGCAATGCCCGCGTCGAACTTGATCGCGAACACCAACCCAAGTGGCACCCCGAGCAAGAACAAACACACAAAGTTGAGCTGCGCGCAGAGCAGTTGCTTGCCACAGGCGCGGAACACCGACTGTATTCCAAAAGCGAAGCCCAAGAGCGGCAGCAACGGGAGTAGCTCCTTAATAAGGTCCGTTGCCACGGCTGTCGCCTCTGCGTTGGGAGTGAAGGCATGAGCGTACGGGGCTGCGATGTAGGCGACAATCCCGGCGGCCACCCCGGAGACCGACAGCGACGCGCTCATTACGATGAGGCTGATGAGACGAGCACGTCGCGCCTGACCAGCTCCCAGAGCGTTGCCCATGCGGATAGCACCCGCGATGCAGATGCCCAATAGCGGCATGAACGCAAGGCTAATGACCGACACGAAGATGCCGTTTGCGGCGATCATGACGTCGGCATTGGGCAGCATTCCCGCCAGCAGCGAGATGAAGGAGAACCCGACCATCTGGAACGTCATCATGAGCACACTCGAGAGCCCGAGGCGGCCGATGCCAGGCACGCGCTCCCACGCCTCGCTCCAGTCCCAGCCGGGCCATGATTCAACGAACACGCGGTTGCGCAGCACCACCGGAAGCACCATCGCCCCCTTCAAGAGCCACCCGATGGGGCTGCCCAGAGCGACGCCAATGTACCCCAGCGGCGTGTGGAATGCCAAGACGTAGGCTCCAAAGGAGCTCACGATAAAGCTCATGAAGGAGGCAAGCACAAAGGGGAAGACGATGTTCTGCGCCTGCAGCGCACTCTTCATGACGGCGTACATGATGCAGAATGGCACGAGCAGCAAGCTGACCAGCAGCATCTGGCCCGCGACGTCTGCGATGACGGGGTCTTGGCCCAGAGCGACGAGCATGGGCTTGCCACTGCAAAGCACCAGTGTGATGAACGGCAGACACATCAAGTAGACGATCGTGGCCGCTTGCGTGATCCGCCAGAGCTCCACCATCCTCCTGGCGCCGAAGGCGTGCGAGCACATGGTGTCGATGGCCGACGAGAGGCCCATGATGAGCCCGCCGATGATCATCATCTGCACGAGGCTGGAGAGCTGGTAGGCGGCGAGGATCTCGGTGCTGCGCGCCACGTCCGTGTGGCCCATCATCATGCTGAGCGCCAGGTCCGGCAGCATCTCGAGCATCACGGCCAGCATCATGGGGAAGGCCACGGCCAGTAGCCGTCGGGTCTCCACGGTGGCGATCTCCCAGGTCGAGAGCTGGCTGTCGGCCGCAGCCGCTGCCTTCTCCTCCTCGTCCAGCAGCACGTCCACCTTGTCAGCGACCGGCAGAAGCGGCGTGCGCTCGCCATGCAGCTTGGTGGGCGTGGAGGCGCCGCTCAGTGGGGCGCCAGGTCGCGGACTCACGCTTGCGCGCCGTACCGCGAGCAGGTGCTCCTCTTGCGGGCCGTCCACCTGGTGCAGCATCTCGTCGTGCGCGATGCGGGGGATCTCCATGGCTGCCGGTCCACTTGCGTCTGCGCCCTTGGCGTCAAATTGGAGACTGAAAGGGTCTGGTCTCTGCGTTGACATCTGATTATGGTATCCAAGTGATGACGGCAAACATCCGTGATTGGCTGGCCATAAGGGACGCGATCCTAAACTGCCAAAATCGGGGTGTCTGCTTTATAGTCCGTGCAGATTTCCTCTGTTAAATACCCCGTATTTGGCGCAGAATGGTGCTATATGTACCGATTCTGGTAGCGTATCCAGGAGTGACGGCTTTGCTTGTCAAACCGACCTGCATTCCCCAACTGCCAATCCAACCTGCACGGTGTGCAGGCTGCACCGCATCACGCAGCTTGACGTCGCAGGAAATGGCGTCAGAATGAGGCTCGTATGTCGGCTGGCTCCGCTGCGCCTGGATTCCTACCGCTCGCTCGTCCAGATGAGGCACGTTGAAGGTGTCCTCGCCGCGGCGGCACCTATACTCTTCATTGACAGTAGCTTGGCAGACGCCGACGACGGCTTCGCTACCACCCGGCCGCCCAATGGGCTAGCCATGACGCACGGAAGAAGAAGGTAAGACGAGCTGTTTGATCACCAATCGGTCCACTCATCCAGCAGGGCAACACCTCCAGATTCATCACCAAAGAACGAAAGCCACCCATAGCTTTCTGTATTAGAAGCAGCACGCAAGGCGCCTGCAGATCAACCGACAAACAGATTCATGCACAAGGTTAAACACACACTTTTCTCCCCGGCTCACAGCACCTTGTACGCCAGGCTTCCGTGATCGGGGGCTTCCACCGGCAGCGCGACCGGCGCGGCGGCGACGGGCGCCTCCTTGGCCCACTGCGGGGCGTCCGCGCCGTGCTTCTTGCGCTTCTCCGCCGCGATGGCGCGGTGAAGGTGGTCCAGCCAGCGGTCCAGGTCGGCCTGCGTCTCGCTCGCCACCAGCAGCTTGCGCCCCACCTCCGTGGTGATCTCCAGACACAGCCGCCTCGTGCGCAGGGTCACGACGTGGCACACCGTGAAGCTGCGCAGCAGAGCCCCATTGTCGCTCTTGAAGTAGCACAGCGTGGGGCCGTGCAGAGTGAAGTAGCGCCGCTTCCAGTTCTTGACCGTGCCTCCTTCCTTGCGCAGCCACCCGCTGCACACGACTGGTTCCTCCGTCTCGGCGGTCCCCATCCGCAACGACCGCCGGCCCGCCCCGGCCACAGCTGCAGCCACGGCCTTCGCAGCCGCCTCTGCTCGCTCGTTCGTAGTCCTCACCAACTCGTCCCCGCGCTGGGTCGTAGACTTCACCTTCGTCTCTGCATTCTGCACGGAGCTACCACCACTTGAGGCTGTGCTAACTGTCGACGATGCTTTCGACAACCCGCGCTTGAACGCCGTGGCCGCCGTCACCACGGTGTGGATGGATTCAAGCTGCGCGTCCTCCTCGGCATCATCGAAATCGAACTGCGTGTCTTGCTCCAAATCGCTCTCAATCGGCTCGGAGAGCACGGCAGCTTGCAGGAGGCGGTTCCACGCCACCAGTTCCCCCTCGTTAGCCGCAACAACTTGCATCAAACGCCCGTTCTGAAAGTGCACATCCAGACAGAATGGCCGAGCGTTTCCAATCGCAACTTTGTCCACCACGCCGCGCCCAAGAGCTGGCGCATCGGGAGCGCTCGCATAGGAAAACTGTTTCCCCTCCAGTTTGAAGAACCGGCGCTTCCAGTTCTTGAAGTTCTTGCCCTTTTTCAACAGCCAGCCCGTGCCAAACTCGGCGACGCTCGATGCAGGATCCTCCCCGCTTGCACCAACCGATAGCCTTTCCAGCGCACTGCGACGCTCCTCAGTGTTCTCGCCATCCGGGATGCAATCGTCGAAATGCTCGAGCCACGATCGAATCTCGTCGGGGGATTCGGCAACGACGCGCAGTGTGCGGCCCGACGTGAGATTGAAATCCAGACAGTTCGGGTAGGTATCATTAGGGACGGCGCTCTTGACGATGCCGTTGCCACGCGGGGCCTCGCCAATCTGCTCAAAGTAGTAGAGCTTGTTCCCGTCGGCCATGAAGTAGCGGCGCTTGAGGGAGCGGACTCGAGCTCCTTCCTTGCGTAGCCATCCGCATTTACGCGGCGCGCCAGTCGTGGAAGCCCTGGGTGTGGTTGACGCCGAGTTACTGCCAGCGCCGAAAGAGGACCGATAGCTGCCGCTAGAGTCGCGCAGCAGTGGCCCCGCGTTGTTGTCGACCTCTGGAGTGTCATCGTAGCCTTCCAAGTAGCCACCGGTGCCGCTGAGACTTGACCGATTGCCACTGGCACCGCTGAGACTCGAGCGAGCGCTGTTCGATGCAATCACTGGCGGCACACTGGCATTGGAACCTGCGCGACTAAGCGCGCGCGTCAGGAGATTGCTGCTGCTAGCGCCCTTGGAAACCGTAGCGGGTGCAGCTGTCGGGGCTTCTTTCTCCAGCGTGTCGGGGTCTTTATCTAGCAGCCCGCAGATCGCTTTCACCCACTTATCCACCGACGCTTCGCTGTCTGCACTCACGCAGAGCACGCGGCCCGACTGGAGCTGGACATAAACGCAGTTGGATCCGGCCTCACCAAGCTTGAGTCCCACAACGGTGCCTGCGCCCTTGGGTACACTTTCCCCAGGTCCGTCCTGATATTGCAGCTTGTATCCCTTGAGCTTAAAGTATCGTCGCTGCCACTCCGTGGACCGCTGTCCCCTCTTGTAGAGCCAACCTTCACACAGCACACTCTCCTCGAACGTCTCGCCCAAAAACGGCGCTTCCTGTCCCGCGTACGGGTCTCCAAAGCATGGCCGCTTGCCTGTAGCCTTAGCAAACGCGTGGTCCCACGCCTCAATGTCCGCAAAGCTGTCGGCCGCGATCCGCAAGATGCGGTTGTGGTCCGAGTAAATATCGAGCGCGAACGGTCTGGACGGGTTGATGTTCACGGCATTGACCCTCGTCTCGCCCAGCGGCTTTTCACTGGGCTGCGCCCTGTACTGAATAACTCTCCCAGTCAACGTCATGTACCGGCGTTTCCACGTCTTGAAGTTCTGCCCCTCTTTCAACAGCCAGCCCTTCATGGCCACCGCTCCAGCCCCAGCTTCTCGTTGATTGTCACCTGCAGCCATGGCTTCGTCCCTTGCGGCTCTCAGAGCCTCCGAGATCTTATTAAACCACTCGTCACTGGCCTCGTTCGAGTCCACCTGCATCTTGACCGCCTGGTTCTTGAGCTCGCCGCGCACCAGCAGCGCATTAGTGAACTCGGGCGTGAACTCGACGCCGCTCACACGCAGTCGGCCTTTCTCGTCGATTCCTTTGCCGCTGGGCGAGCGTTCAGCGAAGTAGATGAGTTCACGGCCTTTGAGCACGAAGTAGCGGCGCTTCCAGCTCTTGATGATGCGGCCCTGCTTGAAGCCCCAGCCCGAGTGGTCGCAGTACGAGCTGTGCACCACGCGCCCCACAGCGATCACGTGCTTGGTGGCCGCCTGCAGCTGCAGCTGCGCCACGCGCTGGCGCGCCTCCAGGCTGCCCGTGCGGGTGGCAGTCGGGTCGAACATGGCGCGGGAGAGTGATGGTCTTCGCCTCTGACCAATTTGCGACTGGATAGCCAAAACTGCCACCGCTATCCGAAATTGAAGTACCGAAATACATGGCTCCTAAGTCGCCCTCGACATACAAAAACCAAGGTCTCCAGTTTTCGAAGCGAGCTGATATCGTTAGGCGCTGGGATGCAAGAACTGATACAAAAGTGGTTCGGAGCTATTTGGCGCTGGAACTTCCAGTGGAAGTGCGTCATGTGGGTGCGATGATCACTGCTGGCCACAACGCCCTGTAGGGTGTGGAAAAAGGATGAGAAGAATGGTCGGAGAAGACGGAATCTGGATACGGCACCCAGGCTGGCTTGACGAGGCCTTGAATGATCATGGAGCTCCAAAGCCAGGTTTACCAACGCTTTCTGCGAAGTGATCGATTCTAGTTGCGGCAGCTGCAATTGACAAACGCCCTCGTCCCCAGTTAGCGGTCAGAGCCAAAAGAGGTCGCCCCTGGCCTTATTTGCATGTCGTGGACACCTACCATCACTTTCTTCTTCTGCGCCGACTCGCCACCAATGCAGTTGCTTCCGAAGCGAAAGATGATATTTCCCAGTGAGCGAGGGGTATCAGGTTCTTGGTTCGGTCAAAGCAACATTATTTTAAAATATCACAGATAAGAACTACCAACACACCTGCTGCTGCTCCGCTTACGGCTCCACCTTCATATTTACCAGCTCATCTCCGAATTCACATCACTTTCATTGTCGTCCACGACCCACGCACTCGACCTCAACCAGGTTTGGATGTTGCAAGCGTTGGTTGCCGACAAGCGAAATGCCGTGCTTCCTAGCCTGATCGTCGGCGCTCTCGCGGTCACAATCTACTGCTATTCTGGCTCAACTGAACAATACACGGAAGAACGAGACGCAAACGGGAAACGAAGACCCAAGCGCATTCGCTACTTGCCATCCAAGATGCCTGTTATCGGCAACGCACTGGAATTTCTTAGAAACGAGGGGCGGATGCACGACTGGATCGCTGATCAACTCGTCCCTTTTGACGGCGAGCCCTTCGCGTTAAGTGTTCCAGGCAAGAACGACATGATCTTCATCGCCAAACCCGAACACCTCGAAGAAGTCATGAAGACGCAGTGCGACAACTTCCCAAAAAGTGACTACATCCACGACGTTTTCTTTGATTTCCTGGGGGATAGCGTGGTCACCACAAATGGAGAAGTTTGGAGACGCCAGCGTCGAGTGTTTGCCAGCCTCTTCAGCGCACGAGCCCTGCGAGACCACATGACGCCGATCTCTCAGAAGTACATGGTGCAGTTGCAGCAGATCTTTGCCAATGCTGCAGAGTTAAAGGAATCGATCGACGTCTTCGGAACGGTACATAACTACACGCTGGACGTGTTCGCCGAGATTGGTTTTGGCACCGAAATGAAGGCGCTGGAAGGGCAATACCAGCCGTTCGGGGAAGCCCTCGAAGAGGCCGAATACGTCGCCAGTGCACGCTACAAGCAGTCGACCGCCGTTTGGAAAACCAAGCGCTGGCTGAACGTCGGAAGTGAAAAGAAGATGAGGCATGCGATACAAGTCATCAATGAGCATGTTATGGGCATCATTTCGGGCGCTATCGAGCGTCATCAACTTCGGAAGGAAGCTGTCGAGGCCGGAAAGGCCGCCACACCGGTTGACAAAGACCTCGTGTCGATCATTTTGGACACGATGGAGGCCAGTGACGAGGTCGTGGACCTGGTCGAGGTTCGTAACATCACAACTGCTGCTATTATCGCTGGCCGAGGCACGACGGCGGATGCCTTGGGTTGGCTCTTTCACTTGCTGAGTGAGAGCCCACGCGTGGAAGAGAAACTTCGGTCTGAACTGCTGGCCAATCTGCCAAAACTGGCATCGGATGAGAACTACTTGCCTTCTGTGGAAGAGCTGAATGAAGTACCGTACCTCGAAGCGACAATTCGCGAGCTGCTGCGCCTTCTGCCGCCAGCATCCTTAGTTTTCGCTCATTGCGCTCGTGATACCATGTTCCCCGATGGAATTTTCGTGGCCAAGAGTACAGACATTGCGATGGCGTTTTACTCGACCGCTCGGCTGAAGAATGTATGGGGCGAAGACGCCAGTGAATTCAAACCCGAGCGATTCCTCGATCCTGAAACTGGGAAGGTCCTCCAGGTCTCTTCCTCGAAGTTCTGCACCTTCAGCACTGGCCCAAGGATGTGCGTGGGCCGAAGCTTGGCTTTCATTGAGATGAAGATCGTGATCGCGAACGTCGTGGGCCGTTTTCATCTCGCACCGGAGCCAAATCAAAAAGTGTTTTACACGCAAGGGATGACGCTGGGCATGCAGAATCCACTGATGATGCGCGTGGAGAAGATCCGCTCGTAAGATAATCGAAGTATGCTACACAGGCTGTTGACTGCTGCGGCCTAGCTTCTTTGACTGAAATCCCTGAAGGCTACGAGCAAAGTTATTATACATGCAAGCATCACAACGTTGTTTATTTTGTTACTTTATCCTGACGAAGTGGTGACTGCTCAGTTTTTAAGCACTGCTGCTGCAATTGAACCTGTAGTTGGTGAACTCGCTGTTGGTGTAAATGCTGCTCATACTCGCGTTTAATTCGCGTCCGAAGACGCCGTTGCTGTTCGTCAATGCTGATTTCCATCTCGTATGGCTCGAGCTGCTTTGTTTCTTGGCTTGCTTGACATCCTCCCAGCTGCTTCCGAGATTGAATATACACCGCCACGAGCTGCTTGATCTGCTGAATTTGCGCTGCAGCGTCGTTGACCTGACCTTGGAGCGCATTCACCGTGGCTTGCAGCTCGCGCACCTGCTTCGTCAGGGTCTTTTTCTTCGAGCGCTTGAGCTTCTTCGGCGATACACTGGCGGAACTCTTGCCTTTGGTGGTAACAGGCGGCGTGCTCGTGCCCCGAGTGGAGCTCACGCTCACAGTCGCGGCCTGCACGTCATGCACCGGAGACTCCACTTTCATCTTGATCTTCGAGAATGCCGTCGCCGCCGCGGGGGCCGCGTTCTCGGTGTGACGCAGCTTCCATTTTGCAAGTTCGTGCGCTACAGACAAGCAGAAGCAAGGTCAATGGGGCCCGCGCTTTTGTGACCGCACGCGTCAAAAACGTGTGCTCGCCATGTCAGACATACTTTGAGCGAGGTGATGATCGATAGGCTTTGCGTCGACAGCGTTGGGCTTCGAGAGTTCTTGTGTAGTCCAAGAACATACTGGTCGGAAGAACAGAGACCCTATTTGGCGAGCACGGCATTTTATCGCGGCGCGGAGGCCTGTACTACTGATCGTATCGCAAGTCATTGACAGTTGAGACAGGCTTGACGCGCGGTTGACAAGGCTGGGAAACGGTTTATTCCCGTGGTTTACTTTCCGCAGCCCACGGCACGTTATCATGCCAAGAGGATGGGAGTGGCGGTCCAAGACTGCTTGCGATACGGCCTCAGTCAGATCCAAGAAAAGAGATGGTATTGGTTAGGACCACCCCCTTGAACCACACTTTAGTGACGAATATGGAACTCGCTGAGAAAGTGGTGGAAGAAGCACGATGCTCGACATGTATTCTTGCTCTCGCCAACGTCGTTTCACACAAATCGTATTGTAAACAAAAATTGTTAATCCATTCGCACTTTTTCAACTATATTCCGAAATTTCTCTGAGGGCCGTTGGCAACACTGCAAAAATGGCCTTCAACACTGAAAACACAGACGTTGACACTGAGGGGTAGGTGGGTCGCGAGCACTGTATGATGTGGTCGTGAACACTGATGCAGCAGTCCTAATCACTGATAGTATGACTGGAGACTGCCGAGTGGAGTAGATGACATGTAGTGTATTCAGTATTTGGCTAGGTGCATGCGTATCTCCTCCGATCTTTGGCACTGTCAGTAGCGTCATTCCGTTCTCTTTCAGCCTTTTGTCGTTAGCATCGGCGTCGTTTGGTGTCGTTGCAAGACTCGCGAGTATTTGACAATCGGCTTGTCCTCCGCAACTCCCAAGGCATCTCATCTACTTGAGCATGCTGGTGTGGTGCTCGAATTGCGGTTGGGTGGTCTGGTCTGGAAGTGTTTCTAATTGCGCGCTCGGTAGAGTTACTTGCCTTCCGGGTAAGCGTGTCTGCAAAAGCTGATCTAGGAGGACATCGAACCCGAAGCGGATCAGAGTTCTCGCTGAGGTCTGACAACGGACCTTCGCTGTATGCTGGCTATGAACTTGATGCTGTTATGCCGGAGGTTGCCGTACAAGGACGATCATCACTACCTCCTCGTAAAAGCATCACACTCTGGGAAACGATCGCCTCATATGCACCGGGCATTGCATCTGCGCTGTTTTGGATGAAACTTTGTCCGGTCTGACCGGATATGGTTATTCGCCGCTGTGCTGTTCTAGCTCGTGAACGCTTGTCTCTCGTCCCAAACCGACGCACAGGGTTCGGCAGACCTGGGCAGGGAAGGCCGGAAACCTTTGTGGCTTCGATAATGTGCGGGCACACGTTGTATTTTGCATGAAAGCGGCATTGACACGCTCTTGACGTCGCGTCTACAATCCACCCTTGGTCGGGCATGCCTTCTAATTGCATTCGCAACGTGTGTGACGACTTGATGGGTTGATTAACGTCGTCTGCGTAGAACGCGCATTGTTTTCCCTTTTTCTTTCTTGATGTTCGATGGCTCCCTGCTAGATTGTTTGTCCGTGGAGTGTTGGATGTAATTGGAAACGGGCCGTTGTGTTGCACAAGTGATTGTTCTCCAGTCACCGAATGCACGCTTTCTTCATGGTGTACGAGCTGCTGAGTAGCGATTTGAGCAGGTAACCGGCGGACTTCGTGCTTCACTTGCACCAATTGATGTCGCATATCTCCAACCGGCTGAAGTTGAGTTGCTGTCAGCTCGCCACGCTTTTTAATTTGATTGTAATGTGCTTTGAGACGCTTCGAGACCTTCGTTATGCTGGCAAACTGAGCTTTCTTAGCCAGGAAGCCGATTCGTGACTGGTTTAGAAGCTCGACCATCTCAATTGGAACGCTCTGGAAGTGTTGTTGACCAACTTCACAGTCCTGTGATACTGCTCTACAGGGTTGTTGTTGGTGGGGTAGCCTGGCGGTGTGTGGAAGGCTTGCCACTTCGAGAAACGGGGGTTATCTAGCCACTGCTTACTGATCTTCTTCATGGCAGAACGAAATCGAGCACTTTCACTTGCGGCAATCTGCCAGTTTGTTTTGACAATAGCAAGTTTACTTTCATATTCATCCTGAGAGCGGCAGAAATGAAGATCGTTCAGATCACGGAAAAAAGATGTCTCATTCGTGCCTTGGCAGCTTCCGGGTCTTTTTCCAGACATTCTGGCAAACATGGAACCAACACATCAACACTTTTGTGGTTGAAAGCTCCTCCATACAGGCATTGTATTGAGCATTGTCTGCGTCGGTCATCACAAATTGTGGCGAAAAGCGCACAGCAAAGGCGTTCAACATGGCCCGCTTTACGTAAGAAAGGCACCATGCAACATCTTCGGCTCGACGTTGGGAAGCGCAGTAGTAGACGAGAGGGAAGAACTGACCGCAGCTGTCTGAAATCCCTAAGATAAAGACGTTGTAGCGCTGACGCACCATGTTATGGGTGCTATCTAAATGCAAGATTGTGGCGCAACGAGGATCCTGCTGTACGTTAACGTACGTTTCCAACAAGGAGTATGAAGTGAGGCCCATCCGGAACGGAGAGTCGTCGGAAGCATCACCAATGTCTGGAATCAGAGAGCCATTCTCGTGTTGAGAGTCGCAAAAGACGATTAAATCATCTCCAGTTTGAGCAACGTTTCGAATTAACTCGAACATCGAGCGAGATCAAATGTCGATCACAGGCTGCATTGAATCATCTCGATTCTTTCCACGCCACCGCTTCACGTAGCCTTGTACTTGCTTCTCTAATGGCGGGGCACCACTAAAGACACCTTCCTGCACTTTCGTGCAGATTCTAGTAAATAGTACGTGCGACGTGATAGAGGAGTTTATGCTCAGCGTGTTGCTCACAAAGGCTTTCATTTCGGTGGTCATCATCGACGCACGTGGGGAGGCTGCATTCTCGTCGAGCATTAC
>JAABLK010000969.1:0-13050 GCA_012295415.1 Phytophthora chlamydospora | reverse complement strand
GTGTTGATCGCGTTGTTAGATGAATGTAGTTAGTGAGTCTCAATGTTTGCAACTGTAAATTTGTCCATATTTCGAGTTATGAAATTATCGACTCCAAACTTTATTATTCGGCGCCGAGTCCGCAAACACCATCGACGTGCGAGCCTGAGCTCCACACTTTGAATACGTTGTCAGTTGACGGTTGTTGTTAGATTATGGTTGCCATCGGACGTAGCAATGCAACAGGTGCGTAGTCGCACATGGCGGAAGATGGGGAGCTTCGAACGTGCGAATTCTGAACAGCAGCACGTAAGCCTGGGCTCCACACTGTCGAGATAGTCCTGCCCGCGGACTCGGAAATCTCACTCTGCGATTTCCACTGCGACCCACAAGCAACCAGAAAATACAAAGCAACGACATGACAGTCAACGTCGCCATCGTCTACTACTCCATGTACGGCCACGCTGCGACGCTGGCTAAGTCCATCAAGAAAGGAGTTGACTCTGTCCCCGGAGTGAAGGCCACCCTCTACCTGGTCCCTGAAACGCTGTCAGACGAAATCCTGGTCAAGATGCACGCACCCCCAAAGGAGGACCACCCGATCGCCACGCCGCAGACACTCCAGGAGGCTGACGGCATCCTCTTCGGATACCCCACTCGGTTCGGTGACTTCCCCGCCCAGGCGAAAACGCTCTTCGACGCTACCGGTAAGCAATGGGCTGCTGGAGACCTCATCGGCAAGCCCGGAGGTGCCTTCGTCAGCACCTCGCTCTTGGGAGCCGGACAGGAGACCACGCAGCTTATGACGATGGCGTTCATGGTCTCCCACGGCATGACGTTCGTGCCTCTCGGCTACCGTGCCAAGCAACTGTTCAACGTCGCCGAGGTGCACGGCGGGTCTCCGTGGGGTGCGGGCACCATCGCGGGTCCCGACAATTCTCGTCAGGTGTCCGAGCTGGAGAAGGAAATTGCTGTCGAGCAGGGCAGATCCTTTGCCGAAGTCACGAAGAAGCTGTCGGCGTAGAGCAGTTGTCGCCAACGGTTTGGGGGATCAGGCTGAGTCTGTGATGGAAGGTGCATGTGCTCACCAAACACCAGTGACTTTCAGGACTTGTAGTTTCTAGGTAAACTCAAATAGAGGACCTCCTTGACCCCAGTATCACGGTAAACTGCCTCTCCGATGCGCTTGGAGTTGAAATGAAGAGGAGTCCATCAACGTAGCTGTAGCAAGTGCTGCAGTGCAGCCATGCAGGTAGCCAACGCAAAGCCCTCTCGCCCATTCGCGACCGACTGCGGAGTAAAACTGCCGAGCAGGGCCAGCTGTGTGAATACGCGCAAGCACGACGACGGTGCCGACACGAGGATAAAGCTGAGCAGAGCACACAGATCCTCGGTAGTTCTAGACGAGCAGTACATATCACAGAGGCATAAACGTTAGTAGGCGCTTGGAAAGACTGGCAAATTCGGCGACGTACACACTCAATTGCTCGGGGGGAGGCCGCTGCTCCGCAGGTTGGAGCCCGTAGAAAAATTTAATGGCTCGATCAATCTCCTCGCACACATGTGCTAACCGCTCCAGCTTGGCGTAAGGCGATCGGTCGGACGCCAGGTTGTTCATGTGATGAATGGCAGCATTGTAGTGGCGTAAAGTCAGCAAGCGGCGTTCATTCCCGTCGAGTCGAAACAGCGGCTTCACTTCAAAATACTCGAGAGGCTTCGTTCGTGCCAGCTCGGCGAGGTCATCCACTATCGCGTCTTCTCGTTTGAAAGAGGCGACATACAGACCGTGCAATGTAGGCTGCAGTGCGTCAAAGAGTGCAGCGAGGATACTTCGCTCGACCGCAGTCCTCTGGGCCCCACTGGTCTGAAGAAACGGGTACTTGAACAGCACAACCTGCGTCAAAATGGCCGCAAACTTGGCCACATCGGCCGCTACAAGCGGCAGTGTACATGTCACTCGGTCCACCGAGACGCCCATCCGTACACCGAAGCCCTGGCCTCCGTACTGCAGGAAGCCCGCATAGCACCCTCTGAAAACGTTCACGAAGGCCTGCAGTAAATGCCGCAGCGAGTGGTGCAATGACGTCTTGGCTACGGTCTGGCCGTTCCGGTGTGGCGCAGTGAGCACCAAGATGCCATGCAAATGCTGCTGAATGGCTCCTTGTCTCTGGGCCTCACGCTCACCACGCAGATACTTCATTTGCTCCACAAACTTATCATCCGCAGCTTGCCCCATGTAGTCGCGTTCCTGCATGGGCAGCTCCTCCAGCAGCCTCGTCCATTGGACTTGGTCGTCGACCTGCACTTCCAGCGCACTCTGCTGCACCGTAAAGTCCAGCTTGGCCATCATCTGCCGTGCCCCCAGTCGTTGAGGAGCCTCGATCTCCTCCAAAGCTTCTTCATCTGCCGCAAAGCTTTCAACGACCTGCTGTTGAAGCTGCTCGAACTGCAGCACCAACTCATCCAGGCGACGAGCAACGACGTCACTCCTGGCGGCCGTGAGCTCGCGTACAGCCGAGTTCCGTCTGTCCAGTCTCGCGTCCTCCTCCGCCAGGAACTGCAGCTGCTCGGGCGAGAGCTGTTCCTCCTCGGAGCTCTGCGTGGGTCGGAAAACTGAGGATTGCGGTATCTGAGACCGCATCTGATCCTGCTGCTGCGTCGCCTGGGCCAGTAGATGCTCCGTCACTTGCTGTACTAGTGAAGCAGTGAGTGAAGAAGACACAGAGCTACTTAGCAAGTGGTTTGGGGCTGTATTACCGCTGCTAGAGGGCAGGTAGGCCAGCTCATTGCTGGCCAAGTCCATGAGCTCCTCTTCCAGGTCCATTTTTTTCTGCAGTAAACCTATTAGCAATTTTTCAGCCAATCATTGTTGAGGTCGTTTTAGAGAAGAGGTTAAAGCGAGGCTTGATGAGCGTGAAGCCGCGAGGACGGCCGCCTGCGGACGGCAACTGCATCGTGTGGACGCAGCCGCTGGTCGAGAGTTTGCTGCGGCTGAGGTTCGAGAAGTACGCGCAGCAGATGGCGGCTGCGCAAGGCACCAAGGTGCTCCGACAGGCATGGGCGGACGTGGCTCAGGAAATCACGCTGCTTCATGGCAATGTGGTGACTGTGGAGCAGTGCCGCAACAAGGTACAGGGCAGTGCACAAGGACAACTTCAACGTGCACTTTTCCCATCAAGTTGCCTGTGCGGTGGCGAACAAGATTAACCGTATTTGGCTTGAACTTTGCTAGATCAAGGCACTGAGGAACAAGTGGCTGGCCTACAAAGCTGGACGCGCAGCGGAGCCAATGTGTGTTGCACTAATGGACGCTTGCTGGGGCGGGGATAAGAAGGAAGAAGCGTCGCAGCATGCAAGACCGAGCTCGGAGCACCGAAAGCACGCCAAGAAGCTTAGAGTCGCAGCCACTTCAACTTCAGCTTCGGTGAAGGCGGACGCCAGACCACTTACTGTCCTTGCTCCAGCCCCGGCTGCTTCCGTTGCAGCTCCTGGTGATACGACAGCAACTTCGAGTGCCGAAGTTGGGGGCTCGACGGTGAATCCTTCCCAGCTGCTCGACGTGAGCGTGCAATCCATCGCGCACGGTTTACCGGATGTTGACTCGGCTTCAGCCGAGGCCAACTGTAGCTCCTCTGATGAACGTGGAGCGATGTCGAGACTCGAGAAACTTGTCGACGAAAAGCTCGCGAAGGTGCTGGAGAATCAAAACAAGCAGTTGAGGCTGGCCGAGGCACACAACCAGTTGCTAGCGCGGGTTCTCGCGGCACTGCAGCAGGACTAGCTGGCATTTTTGGTTCAGCAGTGCTGGATTGGTACTTTTCGGACCGCTGGCATTTAACCCATATGTTTCAGCAGCAAAAGGTCGCTTATCACGAAAGTGTTAATTAAGAATGTGGGGGTCGATTTTCGCGATCCGACCTCAGCGTTTGCTGCTTGTTCTCGTGTGGTGCCTCTTGTCGTGTGCTACAGCTGGCAGTGGGAGTAGCGGCACCTCCTCCACGGTGTATTTCCGCCAGCAGAGCGGTGGCTCCATCTTCTCTATCGACGGACGCGATGGCGTCCAGACGGAGATCCAAGGCTCCAGTGAATACGCTCGCTTTGTCGGGTTGGCCATGCATCGTCGCAGTGAACGGGTATTCTGGAGTGACGGCAGGGCTGTCAATAGTGCCAACGCTGCAGATGGATCTGATGTCAACGTGGTGGTCGGTGCACTCGCGCGGGTCGTGTGGATTGGGACAAACTTCGGCCAAACCCAAGCCGATCTCCAGACGCTGACGGTGAAGGGAACTCGATGCGACAGCGTCATTTCCTGGTCTTCAGAGCGAGTTGAATGCATCGTTGGGCTGCCTCAGCGCTTCTCGGAAACCCAAGCTCTTCCTTTTGGGAGCGCAGACGACTGTACCATCCAGACAACTCAGGGATCCATGACTGGGTATGCGCTGAACTACAACCAAATGGTCGCATCGGGGACTCCCGCACCGATCGTTGAGCGTGTCGACATTGACGCGAGTTTCGTTCTCCCACACGCGTTGGCCATTGACGATCGCGAGGGAAAAGATTGGCTGTACTGGTCTAACTCGGCAGACGGCACCATCTACCGCAGCAGCTTGAGGTCGAATGTCATCGAGGTGCTCCAACGGCGATGCTGGAGCGTTCGTGGGTTAGCAGTGGATGTTTCCCAGGACACTGGCACGGGAAAAGTGTCGCTCTTTTACTCACTTGAGTCGAAAGGAACCATCTCCCAGATCGAGTTACCCTCTTCGAACATGTCGATTCCCTCTCCTCCACTAGCGCGAGTGCTGTTAGGCGGTCTGAGATCTCCGCGTGGATTGACTATCGACACTATGAAACAAATTGTGTACTTCACTGAGAAAACTGGCCGAATTTACGAGGTTCGTCTCGGAAAGGCGATGACAGCACGTCAAATAGCGAACGTTCTTGCGGATGATGCATCAATTTTTGCGTCTGGGATGGATGTACGCCGAATCGTCACGCGAACTTCGACGACGAGACTTGATGGCATCGCTGTCGATTCCAAGTAAGTCGCATTATCTTTCCTTGTCACGCTGTACCAGATCTAAACCTGCTTGCTTGCAGATACCTCTACTGGTGCGAGACCAACACGAACACAGTCACTCGAGCCTTGCGCCGCGACTTTCAGCGCCAATTGATCGTCGGTGGTACTGCAAATTCGATGTTGAGGTTGGTTCGTCGAGTTGCTTTCACCGAAATAAGTGTTCTGACCGTGACTTTGCTTGTAGTTGGCCTCGTGGCATCGTTCTCGGCTCTGACGACGGCGAGATGAACGAACTCAAGCAAAGCTACTACTACTCTGAATACACGGGCCGGATTTCCAGAGGTGCCGCCCAGGCTGTCATCGTTAACGCTGTGAGCGCGCCAGCCATGCAGTATTTAGACAACGTGGTGCAGCATTCATCTGTGCAAGGAGGAGGGGGGCACAGCTACTTTTACGCTCTCGAGTAGCCCAATGTATCCCAATGAGATGTGGCTAACAGAAAGACTCGCCCAAGTTAAAACGGGCTGCTCGCCAAGCTCTTGAAGAAGCCTAGCGTGCCTTACCTTGATCTGTTCGTCCTTAGCTCCTAATTATACTGCAAGACACTGCGCTGCATCTGTGAGATGCTGTTCATAAGGTGTCGAATCAACACAACGATGTGCGGACCAACAACAAATAGTTCTTCAAACTTACCTTGCGCTTGGTTGAGTCTTCATCACTGCCTCACCTCAAGTATCCATTCTCCAATTTGCAGATCACTAACCAACAGAGCGACAATGGTTTCTATCTCCAAGACTTCGCTGACACTTGTGCTCCTCATCACTGCCGCCACAACTGGGAATGCTGACGCGGATGCAACCGGAAACCTTCGCCACGAATCTCGCCACCTCGCAGCAACGTATACGACAACGAGCCAGTACGCTGCTGCGATGCTGGCGAGCGTGAACACGCAACGCGCCGCGCAAGGCCTTCCTGCGCTCTGTATGAACAGCAAACTGATGGCAGCATCGAAGCGCCACTCCACGGACATGGCCACCAAGAACTTCATGAGCCACACGGGCTCGGACGGATCGACAATGTCCATTCGGGTCACCGCAACAGGCTACAAGTGGACCAGGCTGGCCGAGAACGTTGCTGCCGGCCAAATGAACGTCGACGCGGTGATGACATCCTGGATGAAATCTACCGGCCACCGCGCCAATATCCTAGGGGACTATACCATGTTCGGCACCAACTACGCCTACAACAGCGGCAGCACCTACAAGCACTACTGGACGCAGAACTTCGGCAAGAGCGCCACGGAAAAGTGCGACTACGAGGAGACCGAGTACATTTCGACTCCTGAACCAAGTCTGAATGGGACGACGGAGGACAACTCGACTGTCGTTTTCCCCACCGAAACCCCGGTGGCGAATACGACCAAGCTAGACTGCAACGTATCGCTATGAGGTTGCCTTGGCTAGAGTACCAAGTCGGGCTCTACTTTGTTTAAACCATGCTATTCAAATATCCACAAAATCAATCGTTTGTGTTTGTTCCAGCAGCAACCTCAAATGCCTCAAGATCGTTGGGCAATTCTTAGATCCAAAAGCACCAGCAACCGGTGCAAGTCACGACTCTCACCCTCATTTCCTCGTCCTCCTTTTGCCTCGGGTTATTCATGTCGGGCTCACTTGCCGAACCTTCTTCGGTTGGCTCGGGGCTGCAGTCATGGCCAGTGCTCGACCACGGAATTTCGTTCTCGTCGTCGATGTCGTCGTTGCCGCCTCGTCCAAAGACCTGCGTCCACGAGTGCTTGTACTTGCTGCACCGGTTGTAAGCGTACGCAGCGCCGAAGACGGTGTAGTTACCCAGAAGGTTGCGGCGGTGGCCCGGAGACTTCATCCACGAATCCACGACAGCATTGACATCCTTCTGGCCAGCAGCCACGTTTTCAGCCACAGCGCCACCAGTGAAGCCGGCGTCGGCAGCGCGTTGCGCCATCTTGGAGTCGTCGGAGCCCTTGTGCCCCATGAAGTTGTTCGCTGCCATGTCATCCGCCTGGCGTTGGGCTGCGGCCTGTAATTTGCTGTGCATGCGCAGAGCTGGGAGGTTCTTGGCGGCGCGCTCTTGATTCACGCGCTCGAGCATGGACGCGAGGTAGTCACTTGGCTGCATATTTGACTGGTTGGTTGGTTGGTTGGTGCACTTGAGACGGTGGAAATGAAGGAATGCGCGAATGAAACGGAGTGAAGGCGATGAGGGCCAACTGATGCGGCTCAGAAGCAGCTCAGGATGGCCGGAATGGTCCGAGAAGTAATGTCACTTGCGCCTCAACTCAGTCTGAACGGTTTGAGCCCACTGGGACATTGCAGCCAACAACTCGCAGCCACCGACGTCGACTTGCTGCGGAAGCTCAGTGTCTGCCTCACGACGGGCACTGACGGGAGGCTTCAGTGCAGCAAGGCAGGCTAGATCTGCCACCAGCATAGGCGGGTAATGCATCGCTCGAAGGTACACACATTACAGACGCGCAGATTTGCTTTGATTCCCCCCTCCAAGCCGCAGTCCGCCCCTAAAATGGCTCCAGTCACACATGAACACTCAGCTGCCCCGAACTATTCACTCTCAATCTCAATGGGTCGAGTCAAGGTGCGGCGACAGGCTCGAAAGAACGGCTCGCGCCACCGCAACACGACAGAGAGCGGAGGCCTGTCCGCTGAATTCCCTTAGCTGCTTCACACCGAGAAATAACCACCATCTCGTTCAAAACTGTCGGGATTTCAGGTTTTAACACTCCGTTGCATGAATCTCTTGCCTCCTTATGCTTTCGGCTCCTTACGCTTGGCCTCCTGCGCCTCAAAGCGCTCCTTGACCTCAGGCTGCATGACCGACTTGATACTGTCCATCAGCGACTTGTTCTTGTCCAGTTCGCTCTGCATGCAGTCCCCCTCCAGCCAGTCAGTAAAACCCTAACAAAGAGTCAATGCTAAAGCCACGACAGCGACGCACCATGTAGCATTTCGTGTAGGCCTGGTACTCCTTCTGACAGCCCACTTTGCCGTGCGCCTTCTGCTGCAGGAAAACCTCCGTGTACCACTTGTCGAAGCACTGCTCGTACGCCGCCTTCTTCTGCCAGCATCCAGGCTCCTCCTCCTTGGAAGTGTCCGCCTTGTCCGCCATAACGTTCGTTTCGTCCACTGGAGAGTTCAAATCGCAATAGTGCTGCAATCAAACCGTGCCACTTGACTTGACCAATGTATATGGTAGAATAAAAAAGCCGAAATCCTTCAATCGGGTGGCGAAATTATTGCTGCTCTTGGCAAAATGGCTAACACTCAGGAAGAGCCCCAGACACCCACGGCACAGGACGGACATGCATCTACCGCGCGTGCTGGAACTGCATCTGATACTGCTGCGAGGTCTGGAATGGGTGCTCCAGCTGCTCTCGCTGGAGCTGCGCCGGCAGCGACTGATAGGAGCTCGCGATGGATGGCGTGCCCGTCTGGCCCGGTACCATGATGTGGTGGCCGCTCAAAAAGCACTGGTCGCACACGCGCTGCGGCTCCGACAGCGCGAACTTGGGCAGCGATACTCGGTTGGTCGAGTGCTGGCTGCAAACGCTTTGGCCGCAGTTCCGGCAGTGGTGGCGGCGCTTCACCAGGTTGAAGCCGCACGCGCACACGTGGCACATGCGCGACTGCTTCCAGCGCGGCGGGAAGGCCGTCTTGCTGCGCGGGCCCATGCCCATACTCCTTGAGCTCATATTGACATTGGTGGAGCTGCTCTTGGGGTCGTCGTTCGCCTGGTAACCCGACATCATCGACATGTCCGGAGGCCCCTTGGACGGGTCGAGCATGCCCACTGGCACCGAGTCGTCCGCCGTCGCGATGGAGATGAGGTCGTTCTCGCGCTCGCGCAGACGTTGCTCCGTCAGCAGCGACTTGACGTGTGGGTCGCTGCGTGACAGCGTAGTGCCACGCTTGCGGTCGGGCGCCACGCCGAAGCCGTCGTACATGCCGTAGTTGCCCTGCGGCGGGTCGTAGAACGAGTCCTGGTCCGACACGCTCCTCTCGAGGCGCGGCGGCTGCTGGAACTGCTGCGGCTGGTAGTGTCGGTGATGCTGCTGGTATTCCAGTTCATCCTCGTCCACTTCGTCGTCGTCCTCCTCCCCGTAGTAGGTCTGGTTCTGGTGCGGTTGGTAGTCCGAGCCGTCACGGAAGTCGTCGTCGTCATCGTGCAGGATGGTGTGGTTGTTGTACGGCAGCTGGTAGTCGATGGTCTCGGTGGCGGGCTCGCCGTCGTCTTTGCCCATTAGGTCGTGCTGGTGCAGCTCCCCACCGTCGTCGGGTCTACGGCTGCCGTTTGCCGCGGCGCGCAGCACCTCAAGGATGCGCTCGCCGCACTCGGCCTGCACGGCCAGGTCGATGGGCAGGTGGCCGGCTTCGTTGCGTACGTGCACGGCGTACGGGTTGGCGAAGACCACCTTGACGACGATGTCGGTGGGCACGTCCTGGTGCAGACAGACCCAGTGCAGCACCGTCATGCCGCTGGCGTCCGTGCGGTGCGCCACCTGTCGGTTCTCGCGCATGGCGGTAAGCAGCGAATCCCAGTCGCCGTTGATCGCGTGCAGGAAGTCGCCGTCCATGGTGGAGGGGGAGTGCGGTGGGGAGGAAGTTCCTGCGTTCGCGGCGGACGTCCACGGAGCGCTCTGTTGCGTTGGGGCCTCAAGTGCCTTTGACTGCCGACTGAACTGCTGGGGTCGACTCGAGGGCGATTTGGCGATGGCACTTCTGGCCGCGTTTTAGCAAGAAACGGGGTGCTTGGTGTGTGTAATGCGCGGGATGGGGTCTTAGCAGAATGCACTAATCAAGTACATTTGGAGTCGAGGAACTTGTTTTCTTTGTAAATTTGCCTTCAATCTATTGGAATAGTGAAATTCCCGCTGGTGTAATTTGCCGCCGCGTTGTGTGCCCGGTGGCACCGCTCTCAGCGAGCGAGCATTGCGTGCTGCTTGGACTTTGGTGCTGCAGGACGCAGCATAGGCCGCGGAGAGCGCGTGGCTGCCACGGTGGTGGACCTCACCACGTTGTCGGAGCATAGGGATCCGATAACGGCATCTATTTGATGCCTCCCAGAAAACCCCGTCCGCAGCAGCCAACCGCGACGCGAAAAAGTCTTCAAGTCAGACCGGAGAGCTCTGCTGCATTCAGCTGTGCATGTACTGCATACTAGTAATACTGTATCAACAGCCAGCCCGAAGCGGTGAATAAGCAATCACAGCGTAGCAACAAGTCGCCTCCAGGTGGCTCTACGACGCCATGTTGCCGCTTCCAGCGTCATAACTTTCTGCATGGACCCAAGCGTGCATTGTGCAGTGTGTTGTAATTGCATCGACAAATAGGCCGCGATCAGCCAAAGACTCTACCTTGGTGCACGCTCCTCTCATCAATCACCTCAACATCCGTCTATCCCATTCAAATTCAAAAAGTGTCCGCCAAAACTTCGTTGCTACTTAAGAGTCCTCTCGTTGCCTCTCTAGGGTATCTTCAATTCAGGTGCGCCACGCCATCTTGTCTCGCGAGTCTCGAAGCTGCACAGAAGCGTCATGTACTGATGCGTCGGAGCGGCGGCATCACTCGGGTATGGGCAGGTGCGGCGGCAGGGCGCGAACATGTTGAGATGACGCTGCAACTTGCTGAGCGTCACATAGTATGAACAGTAGCAACCACGGCTTGGAGGAAGCTACATCGCTTCTTGTTGATGAACTTGTTAAACGTCACAGCATCGCCATGTCCTTCACCAGTGCGATCACTCGTCCTTGACGGCGTTAAAAGCCTTGATAATGTTGTCCGGGGCCTGCACAAGCTCGATGAGCACGCCCTCGCCCGACAACGGCGCGGCCTCGTTGCCTTTGGGGTGGATGAAGGCTACGTTGAAGCCCGCCGCGCCCTTGCGGATGCCGCCGGGCGTGAAGCGCACGCCCTTGTTGGTCAGCTCGTCCACGCAGGCAGACAGATCGTCGATCCAGAGACCAATGTGGTTGAGTGGCGGCACGTGCACCTTGGGTGCCTTGGCGGCGTCGATGGGCTGCATGATGTCCACCTCGACGGAGAACGGGCCCTTGCCGCACTGCAGGATGTCCTCGTCCACGTTCTCCTTCTCGCTGCGGAACGACCCTTTCTTGGCCAGCCCGAACGTGTCCACCCACAGCGCACTCAGCGCTCTCTTGTCAGTGCCACCCACCGCGATCTGCTGCAGCCCCAGCACGCGGAACGTCGATTTCTAGCAGGCAAATGATAACTGTCAGACGGAAAAGGGGATACGTCGACGACGGTTGATACACACTAAAGCCTACACGAGCGATCTGCTGGTACCGTGACGCGGCGGTGCGAAGCATGAGCGGCGTCCTGGTCGTCCACATAAGTGCACAACGAAGCAGTGGAAGGAGGAGAAGGGTGTGCGGCGGAGGAAAGCTGCAGCCTAGCGTCAGTAGCTCCCTGAGACGCAACTTGTGTATCTTTGGTGTGTCGTTTCAACTTCAAGTTTGCGCCGTCTATGTGCGATTTCCCTTTTCTTCCAATCGCATCAGTCGCGTGCGCGGATTGGTAAAAACTACCCTCATACAAACCTCTCGAAAGGTTTCCACAGTCCCCCAGATGCAGAGACCCTCCAGGCAGATGGTGTCGTCGCCGCGCGCGTCAGCAAGCACAGGCCAAGGCCCCAAGCGCCAACTCGCAGAGCCCGAGGTGATCGCGCTGAACGAGCTGCTGGACACGTTCCCCACCGAGATGGACGAGCAGGAGGGCGAGGCGCAGAAGCGCAGGAAGCTCAGCTACCGCCGCTCCAAGCCGCGTGAGGACAAGCGCAGCCCCAAGACGCCGCAATCCAAGGAGGACGAGGATACGGAGACGGAGGGCGAGAAGGACAGGGATGAGGACAGCGACAGCAGTAAGAGCAAGGAAGCTGCAGCTCCAGAGGACAAGGCGCTGGCCACGCGCGGTCCGGGCTCCAATTCCGGCTCCACGGGGACGGCAGGACGCCACACGAAGCTCACGGACCTGGAGGCCCACGTGCGCAACCTGGAGAGAGACAATCTGCATCTGAAGCAAGCCTTGCTACTGGGCAAGAATGCTGCGGGGCGGAATGCTCCAGGTGCAGCGGCTGCACTTGGCAGTCTGGGCAGTCTGGGGTCGTTGAGTTCTCTTGCGGGGCTTAGAGGCATTGGCGCTCTCGGCGCGGCTGCCCCTGGCGTCGAGAACCGAGCGAATATCCAGAGACTGCTGGCCGAGAGGACCAAAGTGGTGACGGAGATGGTGGAGCAGCTCAACGCCGCGTACCTGAGCTTGGGAGACGCCTCCCGTGTGTGGCACGAGGACTGCCGTATCGGCGTCGGTGTGCGCGAGTGGGACGCCTTTGGACGCCTGGAGACCATCAGTCTCTGGAACATGATCCGCTCCGTGTTCACGACCATCGTGGTGGACATCGTGGAGCTGCGTCCGCACCTGCCCGACGGCGAGATGATCCTCACCAAGTGGCGGATCCAGGGCGAGATCGCCTCGGCGCAGCACCTGGAGCGCGTGTGCGCGTCCGAGGACTGCCCGCCCACGATGCGCGTGGCGCTCATGGCGATCAAGTCGTCGGACTTGACCTTCACGGTCACCACGTACGTCGTGTTCCAGGAGCTGCGCATCGCCGAGCAGCACCACTGCTGGGACCAGGTCGGCGTGTTCAAGCGGCTCTTTGGCGGCGAGATCCCGCCCAGCGTGCGAAACATGCTCGCCATTGACGAGGAAACTGCGGCGGGGCGGAAACAACCGCTTGAAGTGTAAGGAGGCCCTCGCCACAGCTTGTATTTATCTTTTGGGCCGCCGCCAGACTTTCGTTTCACCAGCGTAAGTTGCCAAGTAAGACTTGCTACCTGTACATCAACATCTTCGCCTCTAAGGTTAACTTGTCAGTCGTATGCTGCTGGACTTTAGTTAGTATTTTTTTGCCTTCATAGGGTCTAGTGTACATCTTTTGACGGGGGAGGGGGTGAGGACTTGCAACCGTCACTGGTAGTGGATGCCCTC